>CM041296.1:3005000-3210746 GCA_023052935.1 Piezodorus guildinii
ATAGGCATAATTTAGGACTCCCACTGTAGCATCGTCCGATTAGCCAGAGTAGCATAAAGTGACGTTCAATAAATAAACAAACAAAATTACCCAAAAAAATATGTCATCTCTTTTCTGCTTCAGTTGGTTATCAAATTCGTTCAACATGTAGCGTATTATCAATGCTAATAAGACGATATGCTTACTTTTTTGCATATATATATATATATATATTACAGGTAATTAAACGAATTCGATATCCAACTAAACGAGAAAACTGCAAAAATATTTTTTCAATGCAATCTTTTTTTTGTGTTGATGAACTTGAGAACGGTAATATACATGTATAATATGCCGTTGGAATGCTAAAGATTTTAGAAAAAATATTATCTTATACATACTATTGTTAAATTTAACGGAGAGTGATAAGAAGCCGATAAAACAAACTGATTGTCGTAGATAATAATATAATAGATTATTTAATAAAACACATGTTTCTACTAAAATCCAATTTAAATAATTCTTTAGCAAGTTATTTTCGTTTATAAATTTGTCTAAAAATTCTTGAACTGATATAAATAATGGAGGTAAGTGAAAATCGTGTGTTGCGCCCACCAAACATGGAGCCTATTATCAATGCTAATAAGATGATATGCTTAATTGTATGCAATATACAAAATTAAAGGTACTTCAGAGGACGAACATTCTCAAATTCGGCATTGAGGAATATGAAGAAAAAAAATAAAATAAAAAAATATATATATATATATATATATTCAACTAGAAAGTTCCATATTTTATTGAAAGCATGTGATCAAATATAAAGAAACAGGAGAAACATTAAATTATATTCGATTATAATTTATTGTTTTCTTGATTTTACTTTTTTTATTTATTGTTTTTAATTGGATGTTTTGAAAATTAAGCAATTAGACTTCGTTAAAATGGTAAAAATTTAATATTGTGATAATAATTAAATGGTTTTAGAAGATATATATATATATATATATTTTTTTTTTTTATATATACTCTTCGTGTTTAATAATTTTAATATTCATATTTTAAATTCACCATTTAATCAGTCCCTAGTATCTAGTGACCTTTCGCTATTTATCAAATTATTGATAGTTACATAGGTTCAGACGATTAGAACAATATAAAATAATTGAAAATATTTAATTTCGTTTACAGAGGAATAATAACTCAGTGGAACACTATTACTTCCACTCAACTACATATTAAATAAAAAGTAAGCGATCATGAAAATTTTTTAAATTCATATTTTCAACGGAATTACACTTTTTACGGTTTCCTGAGTCAAAATGACCAAAGTTACCGACTTTCTGAAATGGAGTGGATTTGTCGACTTATTTTATTCCTTATCACCTTACTTTGTCACCAACAAACTCATCTATAAAGACCTTAATGTCCCATATGTTGCTGATTTGGCCCGTACGAGGTATCATTCCATCCATGACAAACTCCACTCCCACATTAGCCCACTAATTTTTCAATCCTTGCTTCCTCTACCATTCCTGACAATCCTCCGAGACGTCGGAAAAGAAGATGGTCTCGAGACCTAGTGTAGATTACCTAGTGGAGTGTTGCCAATGGGCATATTCTCTTCATGTCTTTTCATGTATATTATCTATATTATGAGCCAATTTACTTGATGTATTTACTAATACAGTTGTAAATTTCAATAAATTGATAAATAAAAAAAAAATATTATTTATTTTATATTTTTTTCGTCCTTGAATATTGTCTATTATTCATTAATTTCAAATTAACTTGGTATATGTTTCTTGTTTTTACTAATGCTGTCATTATTGATTATTCTTATTCTTATTATTTTTTTTAATCAATATTATATACATTTTATAATTATCAATGTTATTTTAACATCCGAGATAAGTGAAAGTCGTGTGTTACCCGCACAAGATTTTTTTTCGCAACACGAGACAAGTAATCTATATTATAATATACCATTGGAAAAGGCATGATTTCAGAAAAAAAAAATGTTAGCTTATATACAAAGTTGTAAAAGGTAAATGAGAGTGATGAAAAGCGGATAAAACTAAATAATTGTTGCAAATAATATTTTCTATTGTTAGATTATTTAATGTAAAAAACATTTCCATGGAAACTCGACGTAATTCTTACACCTTTTTTTCAATTCTAACGTCATTAAATATTCTGAAATCAACTTTAACAAAATATGTAAGAGGAAGTCGTGTACTGCGCACACTAGGTAATTTTTATTTTTTATTTTAGGAAGCTTCAAATTTTTTCTAGACCATTTTAATTAATACAAATTACATTTGAGATTAGTTCAGAATATTGTATAACAAATCATTAAAAATAAGAACAAATAAAAAAGAGAAACAGAACCAGAACGTAACACGATAAATACAAATTGATCTTATCGTGTTTTCCAGTTTTCTTGTTTTAGGAAGTAGTTAAACATCACAAGTATGATTTATCGAGGGTTTTATGGCTCAACGAGATATGAAAACGAACTCGGCAAATTATTAGTCTATGGTTTATTTCAAAATAATTGCAAATAAAAAAATCTGGTGCGGGCAACACACGACTATCACTTACCTCGATTTTTAAAATCAATGAAAGAATTTTCAAATACAGTTAGAGATAAAAATACGTGAAACTATTAAGGAATTAATCAAATTGAATTTATATAGAAACATGTGTTTTATTAAAAAATCTATTATATTCTAATCTAAAATAATCAGTTAGTTTTATCTTCTTCTCATTACTCTCTATTAACTTCTAAAAGCTTGATATTTTTTCTAAAATCTTTAGCTTTCCAACGTTATATCATACTTGTAAATTACTGCTCTTATTTTCAAAAACGAAAAATTGCATTAAAAAAAAATATTTTTTCTGTTTTCTCCTTTAGTTGGGTATCGAATTTATTCAATTTATATATTTACCTGTTTTTCATCAGCGTTAACAAGATAATATAGTTATTATTATTGAATCTACAAAATTAAAGGTGCTTTAGGGGAAGAAAATTTAAAATATCGGTATTTAAGCCCTGTCAGGCCATTTTTATCCAAATAAATCCTACATGATATTAAAGCCCATTAAATTTTACATCGACATAGCGAATTTAATCAAAATCGTCGGAACCGTTTTTGAGAAAATCGAAAAAAGGTGCAAAATGCATGGTATAAAGTGCCTCTTTTGGTAAGCTCATTTTGATGAAAAAAGTTTTGTCACGTCTCGGGCGTATAGTTGTCTTAAATATGAAATTTCAGTTTCATAGGACTTACCGTTTCCGCCCGGGAGTTACCACACACACACACACACACACACACACAGACTGAAAACTGGAATTAGAAAATTTTCACGATCGCAATACTTTCCCTTACTATATATAGTAAGTGAAAGTAAAAAAAAAACACAACTGAAAATGGAAAATTATTTTTTTTTTTTTTTTAAGTTCAGAATAATAATTCTAAAAAGCTTCATAATTTGTCTCTATATTTGTAGTTGATATCACCTCTTGTATTACCCAGCTGATGCCTCTGTAGGTTGGAAGAAATAAAAAGTACTGATTGGTTGGTTAATTTTTATCTGTATTTTTTTTTATTTCCAGATCGGCTGCGTGAGCCATACATCGGTTTATATAAAAAAAAGTTATTACAATTACTAGCAATTGACATAGGAGGGGTATAGTCTCATACAAAGACACCCCCAACTATTTTATGTTTATAATTATACTGAACAGTTAAATAAAAATGTTGATATAAATCTTGAAATAATATTGAAACACAAGAATGAAATGAAACTAAAAGTAATTAAGTTAATGTAAGATAATAAATTAATACATGTATAAGGTAATATAAAAAAAGAAAGAATATAAAGTAAATGAAGCTTGAAAAGAATCAATGAATAAATAATTAACTTTTAAAAAAAAAATAAAAATACATTAAAATAATAATAATAAATAAATGAAACATAATAGATTGGATAAATGTTAATTTAGTAATTTACAGATAATATATAGTAATTTAGGAAAGATAATTTAGTAATAATTGGTTAAAAAATAAAGATTATGGACAAAAAAAAGATTAATAAGAAGATCACAGAAGAACGTCTTACAGAAGTCTGGGTTTGAGTCTGCGAGTTGTCGTTTGAACCCCTATGTTGACAATACAGACCAGTTTGACATTACAACACCACTTGGACAATGTACAAAATTGGTGTAAGAAATGGAATTTAAAAATTAACCATGACAAGTCACAACATGTTACATTTACTTTAAGACGCGGAACCTGCCCTCCACTTTATATAGACAACCACCAGATACCACAAACAATTACAGTAACGTACTTGGGACTAATCTTTGACAAAAGATTGACATGGGGCCCACACGTCAAAACAAAACGCAAAACTTTAAACTTTCGACTCAGATTATTATATTCGATACTACATAAACACTCTAAATTACGCATAAGACAGAAGCTTAACGTATATACTTATTTATTAAAACCTATATGGACTTACGCATGCCAAATTTACGGACCTGCTAAAAAGACACACATTCAAAAAATACAAACCTTTCAATCCAAATTTTTAAGACTGACAACGAACTCACCACCTTATGTTTCAAACGATACTCTTCATACCGACTTACGCATTCCGACTACAACAAACCACATTCGAATGTCGTACAAAAGATTTTACGACCAACTACATGGACACACTAATCAATTTGTTCAAAATATAGCTACAACTGACATCCCTGACATAACTCGGCGTAGACTGAAAAGGAGTTGGATGAGGGACCTCCTAGCCTAAAATCCTGTTTAAATGTCAGGAGGATGCACCACTGGGTGCTGTCTCCCTCATGCCTAACCATGCCATGTCTCCTTGTTTATAAAATCCCATTTGCTTATTGTAAATATTTTACAGGTGCAAATAAAATCATTAATAACAAAAAAAACAAAAAAAAAACCCTATGTTGTAGGCTACAGCACCTCTTACTGCTGGGAGGTGTGAGTGGTATTTAGTGAATGTGTTCTTTGATGAAGTTATCGATAGGTTCAATTTGAAGTTCACGGTGCAGTTGACTGTTTCTAATGAACCAAGGAGCATCAACTGATATATGAAGAATTTTGATTTGAAAAGTTTGGAGCTTTTTTCTTTTAGTTGAGGAAGCTGCGCCCCACACTTCACAACCATACATAAGTAGTGGCCGAAGTACAGTTTTATAGATAAGTAATGTTGTAGCAGGTATTGGGTTAATTAGTTCACTACAAAATTATTTTACAACCAAATATATGTTTGTTTTTTTTTTAAATAAAAATTATTAGGTTCATGCCTACTACCACAAATAAAAAATGGTGAAATCGTTCATAGAAGTTAAAACGTTCAGACATCAGAAGTAAGCCCAGTTATGTGGTATAATAAATATAGCACTGAAACAGTACGAATCCCTGTATATATAATAGTTGTATATATAATATATATAAGAGTTGTGATTCCCTGACAACTCGGTTATTATTGATGATAAAGATAAAATGTAAGGTTTTCTGGAATTAGGAAATTTTATTTGAATTAGTTGGATGAAAATCGAAAGAAAAGAAAAGGAAATAGTAACGCAGTCCTGTATAAAAGCTTTTGGTTTATTATTTTCAATAATGAACATTTGTAATCGACCAAAAAAAAAAAAGATAACCTAAAAAGATAAATTTGAGAAAAAAAAATCCGTTTCTTCTAATAAATAAATAAATTAAATTTTGGACCAAATGAAAAAAGAATCATTTATTTTGGTTAACAACTATCTTAGATATTGCGTTTTGAAATCAGTAGTAGTGTTATAATATATTTGTTTTTAAACATAATTTATTGAAACTTACAACTGTACTAAATAAATACAACAAGTAAATATGATAAAAGAAAAATTAGATAAAAAAGACTTGTAGAAGAACTACCCAATGGTAGCACTCCTCTAACTATTCTAAACTAGAAGGTCTCGGGGCCATCTCCTTTTCAGACACCTCGGAGTATTGTCGGGAATCGAAGAGGAAGAAAGGTTTGAAACTAGAGGATTAGGGTGGGAATGGTGTTTGTCATGAAAGGAATGGTATCTAGATCGGGCCAAATTAGCAACATACGGAATATTGAGGTCTGTGTGGATCAGTTTATTAGTTACAAAATAAGGAGCATTGAGGATTTTACGAAGGATTTTGGATTGTAGGGATTGGATACGGGAAGAATTTGATGGATTAGTAGAGCCCCAAAGCTCTACTCCGTAAGTCCATATAGGCCGTATGATAGTCATGTAGATGAGCCTTTTGTAATGAAGTTTTTGTAATGAATTAGACGTTTGTCCAGTAAGTGTTGAAGTAGTCGAAAACGTCGGGCAGTTTCTTGTCGTTTCAGTCCCTGTATGAGGGTTCCATGTAAGGCGTTAGTCAAGGTGTAGTCCTAGATATCGGATCTGTTCAACCGAGACAAGAGGAGTATTATTGAAGGAGACAGTAGGGCAGGATACCATTGGTTTACGACGAAGGGTAAAGGTAATTTAGTTGGATTTGTTATGATACGATACTTTGAATTAGTGCTTTTCATATTATATAATTGCCTATCAACAGCCATATAAACATTTATACCCTAATATTATTATTTGGAAATAATAAACCATTGTGTAATAATTTGCAGCGTTTTTAATTTTCCTAACCTTTGAGAATCAATAGGTTAATCAACTTTTTAATATAAATAGGTATTAGAACTTTTTTGTTTTTCTTGAGTTCTAGAATCTTTTCCTGAGAAAAATATTTTTTTTAACCCATCTTAACACCTCTCTTTCCTTTCCTAACTTAAGTGTATAACATTTACTTTACTAAATAAAGATTCAACTATTATTATGGTATGAATTGTAAATTCAAACTAATCCGACCAAATAACAATTAAACCATCGAATTCTTCTCGTATCCAATCCTTACAATCTAAAATCCTTCGTAAAATCCTCAACGCTCCCTTACTTTGTCACGAATAAACTCATCCCTAATGACCTTAATGTTGCACATCTTTCAAACAAACAATAATGGGTGAATATTAAATATGAAAGGATTTTAAGACCAAATGAAAAAATACAAACAGAAAAACAATAGAAATATTTTTCCAGGTTTTAAATGTATGATATACCGTATGGGGAGGCCGGGGCTGAGTGGCTAGCGCGCTAGTCTCTCATGCTAGAGGTTCTGTGTTCGAATCCCAGTCCCGGCGGGGCTATTATAAGGATATAATTGAATAGGGATTCACTAAAAGCCTCTCCCTCGAGTATGTGAGACACGTCAGCCAAATGGTGGCCACTCACAAAAATAGGCGTAAGGAGTGATGACCCTACTCTGTAAAATATCTCATCACTGTAGATTATACTACGAGGCCAAGAGCCTACACGGCCTGTCGCGCCAGAGAAGAAGATATACCGTAGAGTGCCTAAGGATTTTGGAGAAAATGTTTTTTCACATACAAAGTTGAGAAAGAATAATTCTGAATTGTTATTATTTTAGGGGGAGTGGCGTGGTCTAGTGGATGGAGCACTTCTCCGGGTCATGGGATCGAATCTCGGCTATTTTTTTTTTTTTAGAAACAATTCTTTATTGAACAATATTACAATCTGTCCAATTTAGGACATTTTTAATAGGGATAAAGTACAACATTCATACTGCATCCACACGATATATACAAAACAATAAATTTATATAATAATAATACAATATAAATAAATACAAAACAAAATCAATAAAAATATATACAAAAGTCACTCATACCTATATACAATTCACAAGCATACAGCACGTGAGTGGAGAATCTAGCCAATGCTAGAACTCCAATATACATTTTACAAGAGGTCTCGAGGCCACTGCCGTTTCAACCTTCTAGGAGGATGGTAAGGATGTGTGGAGCTGGATAAGGATTGAGCTAGGGGATTAGGATGATGGATAAGGTTCTGATGGAATTTAGAGAATTTTAATGGTATAAGGTCTAAAATAAATGGAATATTTAGGTCGCGGTGTAAGGTATGGTTGGATACATAATAAGGAGCATTAACTATTGTTCGGAGGACTTTTGATTAGAAGGATTGAATGCGTTTGATGTTAGAAAATTTGGCTGTCCCCCACAGTTCAAGTCCGTAGGTCCAGATAGGTTTCAGTACTGTCTTGTATATTAGCAGTTTGTTCTCGATAGATAATTTAGAATTTCTGTTCAGTAGTCTGTATAATTGTCCAAATCGTCGATTAAGTTCTTGTCGTTTAAGTCTAGTATGTGGGTTCCAAGTTAGTCTTTTGTCCAGAAGGAAGCCAAGATACCGGACTGTGTCGGAGAAAGGAAGCGGAACGGAGTTAAAGAGAACTGGAGGGCAGGATTGTCTTCGAAGGGTAAAGGTGACATGTCTGCATTTGGATTGATTGACTTTGATTCTCCAATTGTTACACCAGTCTTCAATTTGAGAAAGGTGTGTTTGGAGGCCTGTAGATGCAATTTCGGGATCTAAGTGAGAGGATAGGATAGCTGTGTCATCAGCGTACGTTGCTAGGAAGGTATTAGGGCAAAGAGGAATATCAGCCGTGTATATATTGTAGAGGATAGGACCAAGGACACTGCCCTGAGGAACACCGGATTTTACTGGATAATGATTGGAATATTCTGCACCACAACGAACTCGGAAGGAGCGGTTTGATAGATAGGATCGTAGGACTAGGTATAAGGATAGGGGTAAATGGTTTTTGAGCTTAAAGAGCAATCCCGGGTGCCACACCCGGTCAAATGCTTGCGTTATGTCCAGAAATGCATCCGAGCAGTACTCCTTGTTCTCAAGGGCAGAGGAAATATGGTCAACGACTCGGAGCCCTTGCTGAACGGTTGAATGTTGGGAACGGAATCCAAACTGATGGGAAGGAATAGTGTGGGATTCTAATAACGGTAATATTCGTTTGAGGAGGATTTTTTCAAAGATTTTTGAAAGGATTGGGAGTAGGCTCATAGGTCTATATGATGTCGTAGTGTTTGGAGGTTTACCTGGTTTTAGGAAGAGAATTATTGTGGAATGTTTCCATAAGAGAGGAAAATGAGTAGTGCGTAGAATGGAGTTGTAAATATATGTAAGAAATATAACGGCTTTAGATGGAAGCTGTCTGAGAATCTGAGGAGTGAGGAGATCGTATCCAGGAGATTTACGGAGTGCAAGTTTTCGGAGAAGATATTTGACCTCAGAGGGATTAACTGCTTTAGGAGGTAATGAAAGCGGGATTGGAGACTGAAGGAACTGTTCCACTACTGCAGTGTGGTTTGGATTGGATTCTGGATGAGGTGTGAAGACTTGGGAAACGTATTTGGCAAGTTCCTCGGCTTTGTCTTCATCAGACGCAGCCCAGGAACCATTACTACGACGGAGGGGATGGGAAATATGGTGGGATTTTAGAATTTTCTTGGTGACATTCCACAGGGAATTGTCACAAGCCGAAAGAGAAGAAAGGAAGGAACTAAAGGATTGGGAACGGAAGGTCGCCAGCTCCCTCTTTAATTGTCTACAATAAAAGTTATAGGAGCGGCGATCTGTGGGGTGACGGGTGCGTTGCCATAAGGATCTGGATCGGCGTTTGGTGCGGATGAGGTCTATGAGGTGTTGTGGTAAATGATTTTGGTTATGACTTATCTGGGAATGCTTGGGAGAGGAGGCAGTCCAAACAGCTTGTTGAATAGCGATGGTGAAGGAGTTTACGGCATCGTCAAGGTCATCTGGAGTTTTGAGTTTCACTCTGAGGTCAATATCACTGGTCAGGATTTGGCGAAAAAGGTCCCAGTTTACTGGTCCTCTGATAAATGACGGTGGGATGGGTTTAGGAATAGGAATTAGGGATACTTTAAGGAGCAATGGACTATGGTCAGAGGACAGTTCATCAAGGCGAGTCACCGACATGTTTAAGGAGCCTAATCCGCTGTGAATGAAGAAGTCAAGAATGTCAGGATTACGGTTAGGATCAGTTGGCCAGTAGGTAGGGGAGTCAGGAGGCAGGAGGTTGAAACATCTAGAGCTGAGTGCAGACTGTAAATTCCGCCCACGACAATTCGTGGATCTGCAACCCCATTGTTGGTTCTTAGCATTCATGTCTGCACCCAGAATGAAGTGGTTTCCTAAGGAATTGAGGAAGGATTTGAATAGAATGTTGGAGATGGAATGTTTAGGAGGGCAGTACGCTGATGCGAGGGTGATCGGAAAAGAAAAAGTCTTGATTACTATGGCGGTGCATTGTAGGAAATAATAGGAGGAAACTGGGAGTATATGGTGGGAGAGGGACTGGTGCACAATGACAGCAGTACCGGCATGGGCCTTTCCGTCTGGGTGTTCTGTACGGTATGTTACGTATTGAGGTATTTTAAAGAACTGTTTAGTGGTTAGTCTAGTTTCAGTTATAAGTGCTACATCAATGTTTTTGTCTTGCAATAAAGCTGTAAGTTCGTCATTGTGATTTCTAACACCATTCGCATTCCAAAGGAGAATGGACAAGGAGTTAGGTGTAGTCATTTAAGGATTTTTTAAGGAAGGGATTAAATTTGATACTAGATTAGTAAGTAGTGATATTAGCGGCATGACAAGGGATTTGATTTCAGTGATGAAGGATGTCATCAAACTTGTAAGGTCTGTGACATTTGATGGAGGAGGGATATGAGAGATTTGATGCGGATGAGGTTTTTGAGGGTTGAGTAAATTTTGAGGAATAGGTGGTTGTGGAAGGGGTTCAGGATGTATGCGTTGTTCCGGCAGGGCCTCTTTGTTCTGGTTCCCACCTCCAAGTAGATGGGCAAATGTAACATTGGAATCAATTGTTTTTGAAGGTTGTCTTCTGCTTCTGATCGGTTCAGCTGTTTCATCCAGATTCTGAGGTTTTTAGTATCTGCTTTTGAGGTTCTTGTAGATTTGACATCCCTTGTAGTTAGCCGGGTGGTCCTCTAGGCACAGAGCACATACAGCGGGTGTTGATCTTAATCGTGTACATTCTTCTGATTTATGTTGCTCACCGCATTTCACACAGCGTGGTGTGTGGTGACAGTAAGTTCTCGTATGACCATATGCCTGACAATTATGGCACTGAACTATTTCTTTCTTAGTGTAAGGTTTCTCAACTCTTACACTAGTATAGTACAACCTATTGAGGTCGTAAATTTTTTCAACTCCTGCTGATGGCTCCAAGTCCACGAAGAATAGAGGCAGTGGAATTTTATCTTTTAGGACATTGGTCACTTGCCGCACTTTGTAGCCTATCTCCGTCAGTTCTTCTTTGATAGCTGTAACTGGTGTCGAAGGGTGTAGGTTTCTAATTACAACCCTTAAAGCTCTCTCCTGGCGCAACTGATAGGTATGAAAATCAGCTTTGGTCTCAGTCAGATATTTCACTATTTTTCTGTAGCTTTCGGCGGTAGTCGGGGATATTTTAGTATCACTGGTTCTGCTTATACAAGAATAACTATTAGGATCAGTTACTTTGTTTAAATGCGCACACATCAGTTGAAATTTTTTAATATTTTTAACAAATATTGGTGGAGGTAGTGGTTCCCTGTGTATAGGAGAAGATCCCATGGTTTCTTTTTCATTTTGGAGGATCTGAAATGGATTCGGTGTAAAAAAACGGCGATTCATCAGTTAATCCTTGTGATGATGTGCTAGGCTGTGGTTCAGATCCTAAAGAGGTAGCTGAAGCGGTCACTGGTGGAATCATTTTTTTATTATTTTCACGGCGAGGTCTCTGTTTTGTTGGAGACGAGTTTGAACCTGCAGATCTAGATCTTTTACTTGTAGCTTTTGAGGACATAACTTGATGAAAATATCTCATTTATAAAAAAAAAAAAAAATAAAAAAAAAAAAATAATAAAAAAAATAAATAATAATAATAATAAATAAATAATGAGATGAGAATGAGAAGGAAAGATAATAAAAGAAAGATAAGTTAAAGAAAAGCAAGCCCGAGCTTGCCGAGCTAGCGGCAATCAGCTGATCAGTGACCCGCCTTTCACTTTTCGCGATTCTACAGAGTAAATTATAACTTTGCTTACCGATATTTCTCCAATATTCACTGCTGTGGTTTTCTTGAAGTCTAGTGATGTTTTCCAGACTGTACTCAAGCGAATTCCTACTGAAAAGAGCAAAAATCTGAGAGACGAAGTAACGTATGACTGTTATCATCGAGCGCATCCGAATCTCGGCTATAACAGAATATTATCTATTCTGTTAATTTGGCCGGGGGGCGACCCTAGGGTATGGAGACCCTCCTGAGGTAGACCTAGCCTCTTTAAAGTGGGTACCCAAATGGGGAAAAAACCTAGCGGCTGAGCGTGATCAAGGCCTGATCACCTCATTGCACAGCTGTTGGCCTAGAAGCAGTACGATTATTTATATGTACTGAGCCCAAGACCCTTCATGGGTTGTAGTGGAACAAGTTTTTTATTTATTATTTTAAAAATACACCTAAATTCTTGTAAAAGCCAATTATAACTACTTTAAGTTTTCTTTGCTACAAGATTCGGAGGTAGTCCCCAAGGTAGCCGCCTGCATTGCCTATATGGTTAATCCCGTACTGCCTTACGTAACAATTCAGACATTCATAAACAAACCTTTTCCATTATGAAAATATTTACTCACGATCTTGGAATGTAAATCCAAGCTTATGTAAAATAATGCCTCTATATGATGAACAAGACTTGATTTAGACTGAATTTATTTATTTGTTTCCATATTGAAACTAAGTAAATACTGTCATTTTTTTCGATAATTTATGACATTAATTTTTTTTATGCTACTGTAAATTTTTTCACTTTATTGATTTGCACCTGTCAGCAGTATGTGACAATCAGCGAATAGGATGAAATAATAAACAAAATAATGACATGTCAGGCATGGGGAAGGACAGTACCCAGCAGCACGTCTTCTCGTCAGGTTTTTTTTTTTTAGTATGGTGTCCAGCATTTTTTAAATGATTGAAGTCTTTATTTTACTTCGGAGTGTTAATAAGGCTATCATTATACGATTAGGGACCATTTGGAGCGTTCATAGCTTGAGTGAAGTAAGCGAGCTCTTGGAGAAGGCTCAAAAGGGGCTGAATAAGATTATTCAACCCTCTAATTATTTGTGAAATTTGGGATGAATTTCCCCCTGAAGAAGTTGTTAGAAGGCGGAAAAGCGTGATTTGGTTCCATGGCGTGGCTGGTTCGGTGGTACCAGAGACTGGATTGGTGGTCTCAATGGCTGGAGTGGTGGTTCCAGTGGCTGGAGTTCTGGTTCCTATCGAGTCGGAGCTCTCAGCTGCTAAACTGGCAACTCTATCTGTGTACCATTATTATGAGCTGGTGGGTTGGTTTAAGTTTTTTGACGAAGATCAGGAAATTCGTGGTGAAAGATGAGGTCGTTCGGAGCGGTGTGCTTGAGAAGTTCGTTGAATCCTCAACTCCAACGTTAGTGTAAATATAAAAAAAAACACTTGATTTTTGTCAGTATTGTTTTGTTTTAATCGGATACAATGAATTCTTTAAATATTCCGCTTTATTATAAAACATTTGCGTTTATTTAATTTTTCTTTTGGATGAATGTCAGCAATTATTAATCTTCTTATACGATGTATAAAGCTGACGCATCCTAGCATTGTCTTTAATATATACGCGGATGACACATGCGTATTATCCGTCTATAATAAGAAAATAGCCAAAATATTTGTTTAAGTGATTTTTTTTTTCTTTCACTTACCTAAATATAAAATATATAGCAAGGGAAAGTATTGCGATCCTGACAATTTTCGAATTTTAGTTTTTAACGTAAAAACACGTTTTAGGGTCCCCTGCCGCCTGACATGTTACAGCAAATTTTTCATCAAAAAAGGCTAACCAGAAGAACCACTTTATATAATGCATTTTACACTTCTTTTTTTTAAGATTTTCTCAAAAACGGCTCTAAAGATTTTGATTAAACTTGCTAAATTGATGTAAAATCTAATGGGCTTTAATATCATGTAGGTTTCATAATGATTGAAATAGTCTGACAGGGCTTAAATGCCGATATTTTAAATTCCCATCTCTAAATTACCTTTAATTTTATGCATTCCAAAATATTAACCATATCATTAATGACATTGACGAAAGATGGCTAAATATACAAGTTGTACGAATTATGGATGACCAACTAAAGAATAAATGAGCAAAACTATTTATTTTTTTCTATGTAAAATTTGTTTTTTTGATAATAACATGGACGTATAATATACCGTTGGAAAGGAAAAGATTTTAGAAAAAATATTATCTTAATCACAAAGTTGTAAAAGGTAATATAAAATGACGAATAGGGAGTAAACTTATTACTGATTAACAATTCAATATTATTTAATCTAAATCATATGTTTCCAGCTAAAATGAATACACGTTTTATTAAAAACAACTTAATATATTTTTCAAATTTAAGTACATGTAGACCGTCGTAAACCTATGACATTCTGCCCTACAGTATCCTTCAATAATATCCCGCTAGTTCCTCTTGGACAGATCCGATATCTAGGAGTCCATCAGGACAAACGCCTTACATGGAACCCTCATACAAGACTGAAACGACAAGCAACTGCTCGACGTTTTCGGCTACTCCAACACTTACTGGATAAACCTAATCTTCCACTTAACTACAAAAAGCTCATCTACATGACTACCATACGGCCTACATGGACTTGTTACATATTTGTAGCTCCACTAAACCATCAAATTCTTCCCGTATCCAATCCCTACAAAATCCTCAATGCTCCTTGTTTGTTTGTTTATTTATTTAACGTCACTTTTATGGAACTATGGCTAATCGGACGATGCTACAGTGGGAGTCCTAAATTTTTCCTATCCAGGTTTTATTAGGATAGGGATCTTTAACGAGTACCTGACATCGCACAGGCTCGGGACCACCTTTTAACGTCCCCTCCGAAGGACGGCGTAACGGGAGTAAAAAATCCTAGGACCACCTGCGGGTTTGAACCCGTGATCTTTAGCATGGGAGGCTGTTACGCTAGCCACCCAGCTACAAGTGATCCCCTCAATGCTTCTTACTTTGTAACTGGTAAACTGGTCCATAAAGACCTTAATGTTCCGTATGTTGCTGATTTAGTCCGAACCAGATATCATTTCTTTCATAACAAACTCTACTCACAGTCTAATCCTCTAGTTTCAATCCGTTCTACCACTTCAATACCTGTTGATCCTGCGAGGCGTCTGAAAAGAAGGTGGTCTCGAGACCTAGTTTAGAGTACTGCCACTGGGTAGCTTATCTACATGTCTTGTTTATGTATATTTTATTTTAACCTATTTACTAGATGTGTTGTACAATACAGTTGTAAATATCAATAAACAATTTAAAAAAAAAAAGTAAATATTATTTAGTAAGTATTAAATATCAATTAATTATAAGTAATAATATTTAAATTGAACAGTCAAGATAAGTGAACGTCGTGTCTTGCCCGCACCAGATTTACTGTATATACAGTTGTAAAAATCTATAAAATGTATTTTTTAAAATAGTAACTCTTATAGACTCTTAAATAAAGATTATATGTGTACATGCTACCCCTTTAGTAAAGTAGCTACTCAAGTTTATTCTGAAGCTGTTCTCGTTGGACGTTAGAAATGTCGGAGGCTATAAGGAAAGCAATTTACAATAAGAGGGTGCCCTTGAGCTGTGATGAGACGAGGTGACCCCTACGTGTTTCGATCAGTCAATGAACTTCATAACTGTACGTTATGGTAGAATAGAATAGAATAGAAAAATGAACTTTATTCTGGGACATAGTCCCTTAAGAATAACATTGGTTATTTACCAATAACTTTTATTTATCTATATATATATATATATATATATATATATATATATATATATATATATATATAAATCTGGTGCGGGCAACACACGACTTTCACTTACCTCGACTGTTAAAATCAATTTAAAAACTATTAAATATACTTCAATTTGAAAAATATTTTAAATCATTTTCGTTAGAAACATATGATTTAGATTAAATAATATTAAATTGTTATCATTAATAAGTAATAACAACTTTGTGTATCAGATAATATTTTTCCTAAAATCTTTCTCTTTCCAACGGTATATTATACGTCTATATTACTGTTCTTATTATCAAAAACTAGCTCACACCAGTGATGCGGCTGGTATTGAGGCGCTGGGAACTCTTGGATTCCGCTTTTTTCTCCATAAGTGGAGGGAAAAGCGCAGTCTAGGGTCCCTTTAGCAGTTATATATATTGTATATAGTTATGATTGTTTTTATGAGGTTTATTTATTTGGCAACTTTTTATTTATCTCAATTATAGGTTGTTGTTTTGTTTTTTTATTGTTATTATTTTATTGGGGGAGCGGCGTGGTCTAGTGAATAGAGCACTATTCTGCTGTGCTCCGGGTCCTGGGTTCGAATCCCGGCTGTGGCAGAAATATTATTTATTCTGTTAATTCAGTCGGGGGGCGACCATAGGGTATGGAGACCCTCCTGGGGCAGACCCAGCCTCTATAAAGTGGGTACCCAAATTAATTGGGGAAAAACCTGGCGGCTGAGCGTGATTAAGGCCTAATCACCTCATTGCACTGCCGTTGGCCTAGAAACAGTACGAATCTCTATATGTACTGAGCCCAAGACCCTTCATGGGTTGTAGTGGTACAGGTTTTTTTTTTTTTATTTATTATTTTATTGTGTATATATATATATATATATATATATATATATATATATATATATATATATATATATATATATATATATATATATATGAATTTATTTATTTTCTATTTTATGTAATTTGACTATTATTATTATTTTCTGTATATATTGTATGAATGTGGTCTCATATCACTATTACTATTGTTCATTTTGCAACAAATTGTAATACATCTCAATAAATAAATTATTTTCGTTTCGTAGTAGTCTTAAATATGAAATTTCAGTTTCATAGGACTTATAGTTTTCGCCCGGGAGTTACCACACACACACACACACACACACATAGACCTTTTTTCAGGACTTGGTTATTTGGGCTCAGGGTACATTAAAACATTTATTTCCGTTGAAAACTGGAATTCGAAAATTTTCACGATCGCGATACCTAAATGTAAAATCGTGGTCCAGATCCTGTGCTGAGTCAGGTATTCGTGAACGATACCCATCCTAATTATACCTAAATAGGCAAAATTTAGGGTTTCCGCTTTAATACCACAGTAGCAAAAAATGACGTAAAATTAATAAAAATAAAGTAAAATTTAAAACTTATGTAAGAAGGTATCCATTAAAATACTCATCAAGAAATTAAATGTTGTTAATTAACTTCTGCATACATACATTCATCATACATCTTCTGTTCTTTAAGCTCATTATTTCCGAAATATTAAGAATGGCCAATTTTAAGGTTGTGATTTTTAACAGTAGCAATAAACACAAGCATTTATATTACTTCTTCTTCTTCCAGTGGCGCGACAGGCCGTGTAGGCCCTGGGCATCGTGAGTGGCCACCCTTCGGCTGACGGGTCTCACATACCCGGGGGAGAGGTTGTGAGTGAATTCCCATTTTTTTACATCCTTATAAAAGCCCCACCAGAACTGGGATTCGAACTCAGAACCTGTAGCATGAGAGACTAGCGCGCTAGCCACTCAGCCACGGGTTCCTCTGATATATTACTTAGAATGTTAAATTTGTCCGTGTAGAGCATGTGATTTTTATCAAGGCTTCACAAATATCCTATGTTAAGGTAATTTAAAATGATTCTCCAATGACTTCTCTCGGACCCCCAGGAGTGAGCCGACCACCAGTTGGAAACCACTGCTCTAATAACTTCTCTGCCGGGGCCAAATTGTATATTTGATTTCAAAAAGGTAAATCGCGAATAAGAAAATTCGATTTAGAGGACATTTTTTTTTTTTTTTTGTTATACTTCCTTCGTGGATAAAAAAAGTTTCCTTATCTCCACAAGATATAAAAGCGATACGTACACAGATATTAGTACCAGTCCTAATTTGATGATTGTGTGGGAAATTTTATTGTTCTATATCCTATAATTTTTATTCAACTACATGTCTGTAATTAAGTGAGTTAGAGTAACGTTTATAGTTTCACGAAACCAACGAAACTTGTTCTTTTGTAACCTCAACTAATACAATTTTACAGAATGACATCAGAAAACTCAGATTTTTTCTTTAATAATATTCTTAGACACGTTAAAGATGTATTCAAGGTCATCTGGAATTTCAAAGTGTTACGTGATTTAATTTTAACGCTCTTTCATTACATTTTTAATACAATAATAAATTTAAATAAATACTGTCTTCTGTTAAATATCATTTATTTATTTAATGTCACTTTATGTTACTATGGCTAATCGGACGATGCTACAGTGGGAGTCCTAAATTTTGCCTATCCAGGTTTTATTATGATAGGGATCTTTAACGAGTACCAGACATCGCACAGGCTCGGGACCACCTTTTAACGTCCCCTCCGAAGGACGGCGTAACTAAGGATTTTTTACTCCCATTAAAAAGTCCTAGTAACACCTGCGGGTTTGAACCCGTGACCTTTAGCATGGGAGGCTGTTACGCTAGCCACCCAGCTACAAGTGATCCCCTAAATATCATTTTCTCCAATAATAATACCGAATATTAGGTCTAGACTTTTAATACGTTGCGCAGTTGTTCCAAACGCACTTTTTCGAGACAAATGTCTACCTTGGTCGTTCTATTTATGATGCACCAGACAAAGTAACTTCATTCTGTTCCTAAGTAAATTCTCTTTCAATGGTATGATTTACAATTTTAGCTCGTTTTTAAGTCATAAAAACATATAAGATAAGATAAGATAAGCCTTTATTTACAAATACTTAGAGTTTTGTTGATTCATAAAGTTTATATATGTTTATTTTTATTTTTAAACCCTTTTAATAGTTAATAGCACTAGTCTGCTGTGCTCCGGGTCCTGGGTTCGAAACCCGCCTGTGACAGAATATTATTTATTCTGTTAATTCAGTCGGGGGGCGACCCTAGGGTATGGAGACCCTCCTGGGGGCAGACCCAGCCACTATAAAGTGGGTAACCAAATTAATTGGGGAAAAACCTGGCGGCTGAGCGTGATTAAGGCCTAATCACCTCATTGCACTGCCGTTGGCCTAGAAACAGTACGAATCTCTATATGTACTGAGCCCAAGACCCTTCATGGGTTGTAGTGGTACAGGTTTTTTTTTTTAATAGTTAATCTATTTTTTTTTAAAAAAGAAACAATTTTTTAGCTAATATTGTATAAAAATTTATAAATAAAATTACTAAAAACTTTTTAAATACAATTTTTATGTTTAAATAGAAAAAAAACTGCTGCGTAGGCCTCTCCTGAAGGATTAGACTTGATCGGTGACCAGCAGTAGGGGTGGATGACAATCGAATGACGATTGCGGGATTATTCGATTATTGCAATCATTCGAATTAATCGATTATCGGATCAATCGGTTTGGATAAGATCGAATGATCATTCGAACTGAACTGTTTAAGAGTTGAGACTGCTCATCATCACATAAATTATTGTGACATATCATCTCTCACAATGCATACTAATCATTCGATCATTATTTAAATCATCGAAGTCCGATCATCCGATTATGACGATAATTCGATTATGCCCACCCCTAATACCAGCAGTACCTAACCCTTTACAGGTATCAGTTCGCTCCTTGTTTTTCAATATATTTACATTTTGATTCCCAATATTTTCGGTCTTCTGTTTTTCTGTGCCAAGATATTCCTTTTTGTTTTTTAAAATTTTGATTGCGTTTCTTTCCGAGAGGTGTCCGTCCATTCGGTAACTGTCTTGCAGCCTCACCAAAGTTGCCTCTCTCAGAGTAGTATTTTTTACTTTATGCTTTAAATTAACATTTGCCATGCTCCTCTCCATTCTTCTTTGCCAAACTTTAATTCTTCTTTCCTGAGTTTTAGTGAGGGACCATGTCTGGTTTCTATAAGTCAAAGTTGGGAGAATGCAGGTATTGAATATTAGCCTTTTCCAGTTGATTTCGGTGGAGCTTTTCATTATGTTTTTGTAGACACAAAATTTTTCCAGCATGAGGCAATCCGTTAAATTCGTTGTATTATCTCAAGCATAGACGCTCTTAAAGTATGAATTTTCAGTTTTATTAAACTTATCGTTTTTGCGCTAGACCTAAAACATACAAACACACAGACACACACATTTTTTTCAGTTACTCGGTCATTTGGACATTGGAAAATTTTCTCGATCGCAGTAAATTCCCTTACTATATATTTCATATATAGGTAAATGAAAGTAAAAAATATTGGGTTGTTTCACATGAAATGTCCCTTTTTATAAGTTTCTGAAATACACAAAGGATTTTGCAGGTCTCTGTTGTTTTCTTCCGAATGTTTATATATTTAAAGTAAACATTTACTAATCCTCTACATTTGTATTATCAAACATTAGCTTCCCAATCAATTACCCACTTTTTAGTATACCTCCAAATATGAACATGGAAACACGCGATTTTCGAGTATTATTTTTATACGAGTTTAAAATCGGCCATTCAGCAGCTGAGGGCGCTAGAAATATCTGCAAGGCGTTTGGGGAAGGGAGTGTTAATGAACGGACCATTCGTTGGTTTGCTAAGTTTTCAGCTGGGGATACCGACTTGGAAAACTTGCCCCGAGGAAGACCTCCGTCCGTAATAGCAACGATGTCCTCAAACATACAGTAAAAGGAAACCCCTACCAAACAGTTAAAGGACTCTCAGCACAACTAAATACAAGTGCATCTACCGTTTCCAGACATTTAAAGTGTATTGGGAAAGTAAAAAGCTCGATACATGGGTACCTTATGATCTCACTGAGCGGCAGCAAGACCCCATGTTTCAAAACATACCGTGCAAAAATTGAAATAACTGGGCTACGAAGTTCTTCCGCACCCACCATATTTCCCCGACTTGTCTCCAACAGATTACCACCTGTTGAGGATTCAGGAAACTTCGTCTAAGGAAAACTTGATGAAAATGATGATCAAGTGAAAAGTGCGTTTTCAGATTTGTTTCACTTCAATGCTCAGAGTTTTTCAGTTCGGGGATAAAAAATTTGGTGACACGTTGGGAAAAATGTGTAGAAAAAGAAGGTAATCTTCGAATAAAATTATATTGTTTTCATAAAGTATTTTTAATAAAAACCCTTTACCTAGAAAACGGACATTTCATGTGACACAACCACGATATTAGCATTTAATCAGCAAAAGGAGAATATTCTACAATCTAGCTAACAATATTTACAATACAAACCATCTAGCAAAACGCCGATGCATTACCTAGCAGTAATAAAACTTGCGGCGCTCTAGTGCTCCTCAACGTCAGACTCTCCAAAGCAAATACGACTCACAAAACTTGAAAATAGAAAAAACAAAATCCTAGAAACAAGAGAAAATTTTTTTTTTTACATTTTGTAGAATGAGGAAATGTATAAAGATGTGGAACAGATCACAGATACGACCAGAAAAAGAAGAATTGCCTTTACGCAATGGGTTATATTTCAGCAAATAATAATAATAAAAGTAAGGTTTAGCTAACCCGAAGGTTCAATGCCGATACCACCAAATGTTGCTCACATAGACCCATCCAATGACCATCGTTCTAGCCCAAGCCCCAAGATCAGATTTAACGCAATCCTCCCATCGACTCTTCGGTCAGCCATCGTTACGCATACCAACGTTTCAGTTCGTTTACACTAGCCAACTGCAAGCAATATTATCAACTGAATTATACTGGCAGGTGTATTAAAAAAACTTAGTCATGTTGCTGAATTTCTTTATTTTTCAAGCCGTACGCATTTTTAATACCCCTCCAAATTGTGTCAGAGATTTGAAATCCAGAAATAGGGTTAAAAAGTGCCTTTTGTAGTTCTGAATTTCGATTTGTTTCATTTTCATATAAAGTAAAAATACTACATAATTTATGGAGCTATGTTGCTCATTTTGTTTCTCTTTTCTTTTTAATCCTAAAAAACAAAAAAAAATTACGAATTATTCAATAGCGATAAATTCTGATTGTGATTCCTTATCATTTTGTAATTGCTCATCATTCCCTTGGATTGGTGATAAGGAAAATATAAATCGACTGGCTATAGGATATCAAATTTATATACTAGTATTCTCCTTGAATGTTTTAACTATTGTTTATTCATTTAACTCTCTATATTGCCTGATGTGTCTTATCAGAGACGTCTGCAGTGCAGGTCCCAGAATTTCCCTATCCAGATATTAATTGGTAGATCGTTTAACGATATATGTTAACCCACCGGCGAGAACCAGCCCTTTTTAAGTGTCCACAAAGGATGGAAACTAAAGGCTTTTAAAGCTGATCGTCCGAGGAGCGCTGGATACGAGGAGAAAAGAAGGTCTGATGGACAAGGACATAGTAAGAAGGTGAATAGGCAAGGACAGGAGTAAAGGCGACGCTAGTAGGTCTGATTTTGCTAATATGCTTTTTAATGCGAAATAAATCGAATTGGTTAATGATAGAGTTACTTTAAAAATTGCCTAGAAGAGCAAATAGTATTGGGTTATAAAATAATTTCGTAGCGTTTCAACTGATCATTTCACGGATCACTGTAGCATGTGTGGCTAGTATAACAGCCTTCTATGTCAAGGTCAAGGGTTCAAACCCGCAGGTGGTCCTAGGATTTTTTAATGGGAGTAAAAAATCCTTAGGTATGCCGTCCTTCAGAGGGGACCTAAAAAGTTTGTCCCGAACCTGTGCGACAGGTACTCGTTAAAGATCCCTATCCTAATTAAACCTGAAAGGCAAAATTTAGGACTCCTACTGTAGCATCGCCGATTAGCCGCATAGCATAAAGCGACGTTAAATGAACAAACAAACAAACTGATGATTTTAATAAAAACTTCAGATTCTTATAAATACTTTTAATCAATTATATTCTGCGATATCCAGTGTCATAGAGTGAAGATTCTCTGTGAACAATGCTTGAGTTTGGTCATCATCAACAGTTGAAGGACGACCCGAGTACTTAATAATAATAATAAATAAATTCTTTCTTATTCTGAGACGTGTCCTTTTGAATAAAAAAATACAGAATTTATAAAAGGTGCTTTGGAGTCTTAGAGCAAATTAAATATATGTTAACAAGTTAATAATTACTTATATAAAATAGACATATTCAAATGAGAAGAAAGCAAAAACAACGACAAAATAAAAAATAAATAGCTTATTTACAAATATATCGAGCCTGGATATTCATTAAGTGATTAAATATGCGGGATTTGAAGGTAGATAGTAGGAGTGACGGATGGAAGGAGGGATAGAATTCCTTAGGATTGAGGATCGAATGAGATGTGCAGTTCGGTGGGCCGTACTGTATAGATCTGAAGGCCTGGAGCGTGTACAACGAGGATGGACAGAGGATGTGAATTGTCAAAAATGTATGATGGGCGGCGGGATTGGATAGCTTGGTGAAGGTATGATGCCAGGAAATATTTGCGACGATTGGAAGGGTAAAGCCACTTCAACTCGCTATATAATTATAATTGGGATACGGAGGCGTACCTGGGGACCCCGAAGATGAATCGGACAAAGCAATTGATTAAACGTTTTATTTTAATCTCGAGATCCCCAGAAACGCCATCTTATACCGTACAGCAATAGTCGAAATGGGGAAATATTAGAGAGGTAACGAGGAATTTTCGGGTTTCAAGCGGGAATAGGTGACGGAGGAAATACAATCGCTTTAAGATTGAAAAGGTACGACGGGAGATCTCGGAAATATGATTTTTGAAGGATAGAGTTTGGTCGTAGGTTACTTCCAGATTCCTGACTCTCGGGTGGAACTTTATAGGATTACTATTTAGGTTGGGGTATGTGGAACAGTTTTCAGAAGATGATGGGATCCTACTACAATTGCTTTTAACTTAGGTTCTTATAAGTCAAAATTTCCGGTCCTAAACTAATCAAACCAATTAAAAAACGGCACTTTCTCCCAAGGCATCATCGCCATGCACAAAGCAAATTTTTTTAACTGTGCAGCGGATTTTATTTTTTTTAAATAAAAAGACATTAAATGACGAAAATTAATTTTTTTTTCTCTTCCATTTTAAACAAGCAAAATACAACTTTAAGATAAGGAATCCCAGTTGAAATTTATGCATAAAAGCACCTCAACTATACCTTTTTTACTTTCACTTACTATATATAGTAAAGGGAAGTATTGCGATCGTGAAAATTTTCGAATTCCAGTTTTCAACGGAAATACACGTTTTAGGGTCCCCTGAGTCCAAATAACCAAGTCCCGCAAAAAGGTCTGTGTGTGTGCGTGTGGTAACTCTCGGGCGGAAACGGTAAGTCCTATGAAACTGAAATTTCATATTTAAGACAACTATACGCCCGAGACGTGACAAAAATTTTTTCATCAAAATGAGCCTACCAGAAGAGGCACTTTATACCATGCATTTTGCAACTTTTTTCGATTTTCTCAAAAACGGTTCCGACGAATTTGATTAATTTATTTTTTATTTAGATAAAAATGGTCTGACAGGGATTAAATGCCGATATTTTAAATTGTCTTCCCCTAAAGTACCTTTAATTTTGTAGATTCAATAATAATAACATATATGATATACCGTTATAAAGCTAAAGATTTTAGAAAAAATATCTCATACACAAGCTTTTAAAAGTTAATAGAGAGTGATGAAAAGAAGATAAAACTTACTGATTATTTAAGATAATAATATAATTGATTTTTTGATTAAACACATGTTTCTATATAAATTCAATTTGATTAATTCCTTAATAGTTTCACGTATTTTTATCTTTAAGTGTATTTGAAAATTCTTTCATTGAGTTTAAAAATGGTGGTAAGTGAAAGTCGTGTGTTGCGCGCACCAGATTTTTATAATATGTAAACAGTATTGACTAAGTAAACATGATTTTACAAACTAGCAACATGGTATTATAAACCTTATCCGTCTTTCCATCCAAAAAAAACAACATCCGCCACAAAGAAAAAAATGTTTGTTGTACACTCGGCTGTTTTCGATTCGTAGATCTATAATTGGCTTCTTCCGTCCTTGTAGTTTCATTCTTTTAAAATAAATACAGATTATTATAAGGACCAATTATTTAACAAATTGGTCGAAACCATTTTTTGTCAATCGACGATTCCAGGAGAACATTGCTGGTTCTCACATTTACATAACTTTTAAGACTGTCTTTTCGACATTAGACTTTTGCTTTATTATGTAGACTAAAACGCCACATGACAATTTCGAACGTATGACATAAATATGGTATAAGAAAGAACTGCTTATTCAATCAATATTTTATGTTAGAAGGATACAAGGACATCTTATTGGTCAAAGCAATCTGAGATCCGTTCACGCAATAATTACAAAGAAAAAAATCTGGTGCGCGCACACACGACGTTTATTTACATATGTTGTTATAATAAATGTATGAAGTTTAAACTGAACGAGTTGAAGTTTGAATAATTAGATAGATTTTTGATTTAGATTAAATATTGTAACAATACAAATCACGAATCTGCAACAACCCCTTATTTTTCACCGCTTTTCATCGCTTTCTATTACCTTATACAAATTTTTAGGTAATATAACATTTTTAATCCAAATAAATCTTGATTTTCTATAAACATTTTTTTATTATAATTCAATGAAATTTACGATTATATTACATAAAACAACTATTGGGTTGTGTCTCATAAAATGTCCGTTTTTAGGTAAAGAATTTTTATTAAAAATACGATATGAAAACAGAATAATTTTATTCGAAGTATTTACCTTCTTTTTCTACACATTTTTCCCAACGTGACACCAACTTTTTTACCCTCGAACTGAAAAACTCTGAGCTTTGAAGTGAAACAAAATCTGAAAACGCACTTTTCATTTCATCGTCATTTTCAAAAAGTTTTCCTTTGACGAAGTCGTCTAAATTCCTGAACAGGTGGTAATCTGTTGGAGACAAGTCGGGAAAATATGGTGGGTGCGGAAGAACTTCTTAGCCCAGTTCTTTCAATTTTTGCACGGTATGTTTTGAAACATGGGGTCTTGCTGCCGCTCAGTGAGATAATGAGGTACCCATGTATCGGGCTTTTTTACTTTCCCAATACACTTTAAATGTCTGGAAACGGTAGATGCACTTGTATTTAGTTGTGCTGAGAGTCCTTTAACTGTTTGGTACGGGTTTCCTTTTACTGTATGTTTGAGGACTTCGTTGGCTATTACGGACGGAGGTCTTCCTCGGGGCAAGTTTTCCAAGTCGGTATCCCCAGCTGAAAACTTAGTAAACCAACGGCGAATGGTCCGTTCTTTAACACTCCCTTCCCCAAACGCCTTGCAAATATTTCTAGCTCAGTGAGATCATGAGGTACCCATGTATCGAGCTTTTTTACTTTCCCAATACACTTTAAATGTCTGGAAAAGGTAGATGCACTTTTGAACGAGTTGGAACGAGTTGAAGTTTGAATAATTAGATAGATTTTCTACTTATATTAGATATTGTAACAATACAAATTACGAATCTGCAATCACCCCTTACTTTTCTTCGATTTTCATCGCTTTTTATAGCCTTATACATCTTTTTATGTAATATAACATTTTTGCTTAAATTCTTAGATTTCCATGAGTATATTCTTCTTCTTCTCTCTAATGTCTGAGATTAACTTTGGTCTCAACCAATAATGTTTCAGCACCCTTCTCTGTCCATGGCCTTTAGTACTAATTCTACCAATTAAAAAAACCTCCTGTTGTGGAAAGTATAACAAAAAATAAAATAAAAAATTTAAATTTGTCCAGAATATGGGATCTCCAAAATAGTTTACAAGTGAATTTAAGACAGACTGCTTACCTAGTCGCCTGCTTCGTGACTTCTTGAACGGGCCCGCTCTGGCTCGGCAGTCTCCTCCAGCTGCTCCTTGATATTCTCTTGCAAACTCAGAAGATCCTAAATTCTTAAATTGAAGTCCATCTACCGTGAACGGTAACCGCATGTAACCATATATTGTCACGTACAACACAATTACGATCGAGACAAAATCTCAACTCACACTGACCCTTTAAAAATACAAATGACAGTCTAACAAACAGCTGTGCCGTTAGAAATTATTAATAAAGTCCTCATAATTTAAATCAATATGTAAGAAGTAGAACGAAATTTCAAAGTATCTTTTCAATCTCTATATTTATCTAGAACTGCTCTACAAACTCCACAAATTCCTCTCTCCGACATATTTCCTAATAATCCGCTCCTACCTTACAGGTAGAACCTTTAAAGTTAATCATAACCTCTCATACTCCTCAGTATTCAATCAGTCAGCCGGTGTACCTCAAGGTAGTATCCTGGGCCCAATCCTCTACACGGTGTATACAGCTGATATACCTATCCACCCAAGCACTTTCCTCTCTACTTACGCTGATGACACATGTGTGCTATCCGTAAATAACGATCCTATTGTTGCTTCCCAAGTCCTACAGAACCATTTATCCGCCATTGCAGAATGGTGTCACAATTGGAGAATCAAAATAAATCCTAATAAATCCCACCAAATCACCTTCACTCTACGACGTAAACCTATGACTTCCTGTCCAGTTGTTTCCTTTAATCATACCCCACTCATCACTGTAAAACAAATACGATACCTTGGACAAACGTCTTACATGGAATCCTCATACAAGACTTAAACGACAGGAAACTGCTCGTAGATATCGACTATTAAAACACTTACTTGACAAACGATCAAAACTCCCTCTTTACTTCAAAAAACTCATTTACACAACCATTATTAGACCTATCTGGACTTATGGTATAGAGCTATGGGGCTCCACTAAACCATCGATTTCCTCCCGCATCCAATCCTTGCAATCCAAAATCCTTCGTCAAATCCTAGACGCTCCTTACTTTGTTACCAACAAACTCATCCATAGAGACCTGAATATCCCACTAGTTACAGAAATCGCTCAAAAAAGATACACCTCCTTTCATTCCAAATTACCCGCTCATACAAACCCGCTTGTCCGCATCCTCTCATCGACATATATTCCCGATAATCCTTCGAGGCGTCTGAAAAGCCGGTGGCCTCGAGACCTGCTGAACAAATAAACATTGAAGTGCTACCGCTAGGTAGATTCTTCTCATGTGTTTTTCAAGCCAATTGTCTGTTTTTAGCACATTTACTTATTGTACTATGTAAATTGTGCAGTTGTAAATATCAATAAAAGAATTAAAAAAAAAAAATAAAATCTCTATATTTACCAATAAAATATTTTTGCATTGAGAAAAAAAAATAAGGATATTAAAATAATTCTATATTCGCACGAGTACGGGTGGAAGGAAATGAAATTTAACAAGGTCAAAAACGAAAGTAAGAATGTTTTTTTTTTTTTAACTGTTCCTGTTGAAAAAAAGTTTTAAATGGGACCATAATATCAACTGGCATTTCGAGGTCGTCGAGTTTAGCGAAAATGCTGTTAAATTTCAAGCGAAGCTAGTCGAATAGTTAATTTTCGTTTTTTACCACGAGATATTTATTGTTCTTTACCTCTGTACAGTACATTTTGGGATTCTTGGACTTTGATACCACAAATCTTGATATTCGATAAACATTTTTTTATTATAATTCAATGAAATTCACGATTGTATTACATAAAACAACTAGTAAATAGGATAATAGACAAATGACATGAAGCGGAAGTGTAGAGAAGCTATACATTGACAGCACAACAGTAGATACTGTAATTTCAGAAGTTCTCGAGGATTATCAGGAATCGAAGAGGAAGCAAGAATTGAAACGAGTAGGTCAGAGTGGGAATGGAGTTTGTCATAGAAGGAATGATACCTGGTTCGGGCCAAATCAGCAACATATGGAACATTAAGGTCTTAATGGACGGGTTTATTGGTGACAAAGTAAGGAAGTGTTGAGATTTTTAGTTGTTAGGATTGGAATACGAGAAGGATTTGATGGTTTAGTAGACTCTCAACTCCGTAAGTCCACATTAGGCTTATGATAGTCATTAGTATGCCCGGTTGTAGTTTAGTGGTATTTGTATTCTAATATTCGTGTTTTCGTGTAATTTCATTTCTTATCATTTTCCCGCCTTGATTTTCATATTACCTTCTTTCAGTCTGCCTCCCCCCCCTCCCCAAGTTCACATCAGTAGTCAACAGCCTTTTGAGAAAAGTAATAATAACCCATGGTCTAGATTATTATAATTACATATATATATACTCATGTTCCTGGAATACATATTCTACACAATTTAATACAGCAATGACCTTCATTCCTTATTTTCTGCATTCAATATCACTTCTAAAAGTCCCTTCATTATTGAAGATTAACCCAAGATATTTGACTTCTCCACTGTTTTATTTATTTTTCCTTTGCTACATCTTCTGAAGAGGTGCCTAGATGCTTATTTTTGTAACTGTTTGTTTGTTTATTTATATTTAACTTCACTTCATGCTACTATGGCTAATCGGACGATGCTACACTGGGAGTCCTAAATTTTGCCTATCCAGGTTTTATTAGGATAGGGATCTTTAACGAGTACCTGACATCGCACAGGCTCGGGATCACCTTTTAACGTCCCCTCCGAAGGACGGTGTAACTAAGGATTTTATAATCCCATTAAAAAATCCTAGAATCACCTGCGGGTTCGAACCCGTAACCTTTGGCATTAGAGGCTGTTATGCTAACCACCCAGCTACCGGTGATCCCATTTTTGTATCTGATGTTTCAGAGCTCACTTTTCATAAGCTTCTACAACTGTTTATAACATGTAGTTGATGTCCTCTCTTTCTTGGGCTAGGATCACTTGGTCGTCAGCAAATATTAAATAGCAAAAAAAAAAAAGAAAAAAAGGGAAGTATTTTTTTTCCTACTTAATACTTCGAAAACTAGTCTAGTATGTGTTGAGTAGCCGAAACGTCGGTCAGTTTTTCTCGTTTCAGTCTAATACAAGGTTTCCAGGTAAAACGTGTTTAAAGATAGAGTCTTGATTTCTGATCTGTTTACTAGAAACAAGTTGAGTGATATTAAAGGATACTGTACGGCAGGATGTCAAAAGTTTATGACGAAGGGTATGGGTTGTTAGATGGGATTTATTGGAGTTTATAAACATTCCGATTTCAGTCCAATCACTACTCATTAAGTCTCGATTTCGAATTCGGCAATGAGAGGATAATTATTTATTCTGCAGTGAATGAACCCTCCTGTAGATAACCCAGCCATTAAAAAACTAACTTTGTAATGGAGGAAAACTCTGTTGAATGAGTTACCATGAGTGAGATTACCATTAACCTCATCACAGTGATCACGCAAAATGATTTTATAATGGCTGCTCTGCCATAAATAAAAAGTTTTGTCCAAAAATAAAAAGGCTATTGGGTTCAGTATAAATAGAGATCAGTTCCATTTCTAGGCTAACCGCCGTGAAATGAGGTGAATAGTTTTTTACCTAAATTTTGGGTACCCATTTAATAAAGGCTGAGTGTAGTCCCTGGAGGGTCTTCGTGCCCCAGGTTTGTCTCACGGCTGAAATAACAGAATACATAATCATGTTATATGTTCTGTAGCTGGGCAATACTCCGCCTATGTATAGCTGCTGAAGACTTAAGCTGAACTTGAGGTCTTTTTTTGCAGATAAAAAAAATCATTGCACTTTTCTCAAACAACTCGTATGACATTCCTCATGTCTAAATGTAGAATGTTATTGTAAATTTTCTAACCAGATAATAATAATAATAGGCTTGCCGAACCCGAAGGTTCGATGCCGATACCAGAAAACTCTGTCCACACAGACTCGTGCAATGTTCACCGTTCAAGCCCAAGCCCCCGAGATCAGCCTTAACGCAATCCTCCCATCGACGCTTCGGCCTACCTTTCGGACGTCTACCAGTCGGATCAGCGAAAACTAACTTTCTCGGAATCCGTTCCTCATCGATCCCAACAACTTTACTCGCCCATTTGAGTCTCCGCGATGCTATCAACTCAATTATATTGGATACAAGTTCCGCAATTCCGCGTTGTATCTAACCAGATAACGTCATTTTTTTTCCGATCCTGAACGATAATATGAGTTTCCTACCTTGGGTAGCGAGGAGGCAAAATAATGAATAGGCTGAGAACTAAACAATAAGAAAGACGGAATTGCTATTCGTGAAACTAACAAAATTATATCAAAGCCGACCTCTAAGAGACCCTAACATAAGCATAATTGCACTAGATTACTACCGTACTATCATTGTGTGAGTAAGATAATTGAGGATGCATGGTCGACTGTTGAAATTATCATTGCTGGAAATAATCGGGAGTCAGTCGTGTGAAAAATATTTTAATTTCCCTGACGTTTCAGCTCAATCGTCGGCAAAATTGTTTTTTGTTTTTTTTAAATTATATTATTTATTTAATTCAAAATTTACAACTGTATATTTTAATAAAACGAGTAAATATGCTCCTTAATGATAAAATACATGAAGAGAAACTGCCCATTGACAACACTCTAGTAGTGAATCTAAACAAGAAGGTCTCAGGCCATCTTCTTTTCAGACGCCTCTGGAGTAATGAAGAGGAAGCAAGGATTGAAACTAGTGTAGTAGCGTGGGAGTGGAGTTTTTCATGGAAGGAACTGAGGCACGGTATCGGCAAATCATGGAACATTAAGGTATTTGTGGATGATTTTATTCGTGACAAAGTAAGGAGAGTTAAGGATTTTGGATTGTTAGGATTGGATACGGAAGAGTTTGATGGTTTAGTGGAGCCCTACAGCTCAACTCCGTAGGTTCAGATAGGACTTATGATTGTCATGTGGGAGCCCGTGGCTAGCGCGCTAGTCTCTCTGCTAAAGGTTGTGAGTTCGAATCCCAGTCCTGCCCGCACTTTTATAAGGATGTAAAAGTTCCAGAGGATGAGAGTCCGTCAGCCGGGCCACTAACAAATTAGGCAGGAGTGAGACCCTACAATACAAATGCATCGAGAAACGTGACTGTAATCTCCCAGGAGATTACACCGCGAGGCCCAGGTCCTACACGGCCTGTAGCGCCACTGAAAAAAAAAAAAAGAGAGAAGAAAACAATGTCATGTAAATGAGTCTTTTGTAGTTAAGTGAAAGGTTAGAGCGTCTATCAAGTAATTCTTGATTCAACCTGAATCGGTGCCAGTTTCTTGTCTTTTCAGGCTTGTATGAGGAGGCCATGTAAGGACGTTTGTCAAGCAGAAGGTCTAAATGACGAATCTGTTCGACCGAGACAAGCGGGATATCGTTAAAGGACACTGTAGAGCAGGATGTCATAGGTTTACGACGAAGTGTAAAGGTAATTTGCTGGGATTTATTGGAATTTATTTTAATTCTCCAATCCTGACATCCATACCTCAGGTCTCTGATGTGGGATTGGAGAGCTTGAGAGGCAATAGTGCCGTTATTAACTGATAGCAATGCAAGCGCCATCGGCAAAGGTAGAAAGGAATGTGTCAAGATGGGTTGGGATATCAGCTGTATAGACTTTGTAAAGAATGGTTCCTAGGATACTGACCTTGAGGAACAATGGATCAACAGCAGAATGAGTAAAAATGGATGAATTGGAACGATTGTGGTTGATTTTAAAGGATCCATCAATACATACTGTTACCAATCACAGTAGACAAAAAAATTTTAAAAAAAAAGATGAGAAACTTAAAAAAAAAAAATAAGTACAGGGGGCGGGATAGCTGAGCGAGCTAGCGCGCGTTCCCTTTGAAATGAACATTTTCCTCGCCTAGCAACAGATGCCCAAAGCTTGTGAAACCAATAATTACGGTTCGAGTCTCAGGCTGGGGAGATTTTATCTGGGCATTTATCCCGAGAAGGCGAGATAGAGGGGGATGAAAAACATAGGATAAAAAAGTTGGTGTAAAAAAATTAAACCTTACGATAGAGAACATACTTATTGCAAATAGTGTTTTCGCAGATGGCAAATGAAGAAATTTTTGACAGAATATTTGAATATGCATATAAATATTTACTTTACAAGTTTACTTACCATTTACTTCTGAGAAATCAAAAATATATAGTGTTCCCAAATGATATAAGAAGGGATAGTTTCACGATGTAATATTCATGCGAATCATAAATAATTTACAATTGGCAAGGCAAGGTTAATTGGAGATTTCCTGTAAAATTAACATTTTAATTACCACTCTTTAAGTTAATGAGAGATTTTATCTATAATCTAATAAAAAAACAACGTATTAGTATTTCTTTTATTTATATTTATTTCAAGAAATGAAGTTATATGGCATTATTTAAATTCATTAAGTATATATTCACTTATTTTTTATTCCTTATTATTAATGCTAACGGATCCAAACAAAAATAAAAAAAATCAGATTCCATTTAATCTACATATTCTTGGATTTCTAAATAAAACAAAAAAAATCCGATGCACGTCATAGAACTTTTATTATAATATTTTTTCTAAAATCTTAAGCTTTCCAACGATATATCATACATTATTACAATATTACAATATTAATCATATGTTTGAGGAAAAAAAAAAAAAAATCAGCTGACCTGAAAAAACTAAATATTGGTTAGTGAGTTACCTATTTTTATAAATATCTATTTCGTAAATGTTCTCATAGAAATTCCACTTAGTGTCTGTAGGATCAAAAAGATTCCGGATGTTTTGTACATTTATATGACCACCGATTACTTCTTATGTTGGATTTTTTTTCTAAAATTTTGATTAATAAAATCATATAGTTTTTAGTAAAAAAAAAAAAAAATCTGGGGCGGGCAACACACGACTTTCACTTACCTCCATTTTTAAAATCAATGAAAGAATTTTCTAAAACAGTTAGAGATAAAAATGCGTGAAACTATTAAGGAATTAATTAAATTTAATTTCTTTAGAAACATGTGTTTCATTAAAAAATCTATTATATTATTATCTAAAATAATCAGTTAGTTTTATGTTCATTTCATCACTCTCTATTAACTTTTAAAAGCTTGTGTATGAGATAATATATTTTCTAAAATCTTTAGCTTTCCAACGGTGAGCTGGAGGATCATAAATCATAAAGCTGGAGTAATCTCATAAATGTATATTACTGCACTCATGTTCAAAAACGAAAAATTCATAAATAAATACCAAAATAATTCAGAACTAGGAGAGATATTGCGTTTTAAAATTAACAGTACTGATGTACCCTTTTTCTTTGGAGTAATCATTGCTTTTCATATTACTTAATTGCCTATTAAAAGCTATATAAACAGTTATATCCTAATACAGGTATTTGGAAATAATAAAATATTGTGTAAAAATTTTCAGCGTCTTTTTATTCATCTATTAATTTATTTAAAACATTAATTCAAGAAGGAAAATAAGTGATAGTCGTATGTTGTGCGTACCCGATTTTTTTATTTTACTTTAATTTTAAGTTCATGAGATTGATTTCCAGTCATAGGTAAATAAAACTATAGACAGAAATCTACCTGGACTAAATTACACAGCACAAACCTTGGGGCATTCTCCCAACCATCGGTACCTAGTTATTACAACGCATAACAGGTTTTTGAAACTACAACAATGCTTCTGTAAAAAGTGTGATTCGTCGAAGGAAAAATGTGAAAGGTCAAGTCTAAAATTAATAAAAAAAAAAAGATTATCAAATATTGTGGCAGTTCAACATTCGAATATTACAGATGTGATATTTAATATGTGAAAAACTTTCTTTGATTCTTAATATACGGAACTAATTCAGATAACACTTGTAGCTACTCATGCCTAGATATTTGAACATGTGTGTTTACTTGTCTTTGTTCGCAGGTTGTTTTGTGCCATCAGATAGCTAATGACTTGAATAATAGAATGGTTATGAGTTTCAAATTATAAATTATTGTATTTATTATTACCAACCCACAGATTGGTCGATTTTATCTCTGCATGGTATTAAACCATCGAATGAATGCAAACATTGAACGTAATGTAATTTTAATGTGCTTCAAACATTTTCATTCCTCTAATATCTCTATTATCCTAGGTTAAAACGCCTCTTATCATAGAATATTAATATCTTTTCTTTTTTTTTTTTTTTTTTGTATTGTATAAATTTGGATCAAGGCAATAGATCTTATTACAGACATCCGACTGCTTAAAGAATGCACTTAAAGTGGTCAGAACTTTATGGGGAGTCTCTCACAGGAAGATTTGATAAATCGAATGTACAATGCATCCTGAACAAGCTGCGGTTTTATGACAAGAACCTAACAAAATACATCGTCAAAAATTTATACGCAAACCACGGTGTGTGCAATGTGTACCTGCACCGCATCGGGGTTCTTACCTCGTCCAAGTGTGATAAGAATGAGACTGAAGCAGATAATTCTGGAGTGTCCAGCTTATAAGATCTAAAGAAAGAAATTTCTTATTTTTTTTTAAATAATTACAATGGATTAAATAGGTATGGGAATTTATTGACGTCAAGAAAATCTGATGAAATCATAAGTGTTACACAGTTCCTAAACGCAATAAAGAAATATATACAGAAAGAAATTAAAAGTGCTGATTGCTAAACCCGCTGTAAATATTTAGTAATGATGTGCTGGTCCTGGCTTTATGGAGAGCTCCAATGTCAAGATAAAAAATCAGTAAACGTGTAGTATGAATATATGTCATGAAAATATTATATATGTACATTTCTTGCGGTTTATAAACTCTTACCAATGATCGCCAGAAAAGGAAACCGTGAAACCACATGGAGGCTAGCGGCGAACACTTTTAGATGGCCCTAGGTGGGTCAATTCAGTGCAAATCGACTTAAAATAAGAATATATTGAGCTTGGTTATTTCTAAAATCTTGCTTACTAAATGGGAGAATATAACTTTCATTTATAAGTTGTTCATCAGTCGTGAAAAACTAGATAACTCGAGTTATATCAAAAATGAGTTAACTTCACGTATCGCTCCCTCAGACCTTCTCCTACGTCGTGTTAAATTGGTTTAAGAAATTTTTTGGTGGAAGAAATTTTAGGTTTAAAGAAAGCTGTAATTAATAACTCTATTTTGGTATTACATAAAACTTTAAGTTGCTCACCTGTAAAATGGAAGATTTTGACTAAACCACTTATTAACGACCGCTACAGATATTAACTCGTACGATTTTTTAATTGCATATTAACTTTTATTACGGTATATTACACGTCTATGTTACTGGTTATATTTCAGAAATAATGTTTTAATGACTTGGTTGCTGACAATTTATTTTTCCATTTAAAGAAAAGTTAAGTTTCAATTTATTTTACTTATAAACCTTCAGGAAAGAATTCCCTAAATTATGATGAAAACTGTATCAAAATCCGTCTTGTGGTTTGGAAGGAGTTAGCGGAAACCAAAATTGCGATATTATTATATATGTATATATATATATATATATATATATATATATATATATATATATATATTGTAATGTATTGAGGATACTGAGGGGAGTTCATAATTAAATAATTTTAATATTAAACAATTAATGATAACGAACCTTTGTCGACAAAACATCAAAAGGTGTTTACCTAGCCCCCTAGATTTCCCATCGGTATGGGCCCACCAGCGGTACTAGAAACCTCTGGTAGTTTCCCCCCAGCGGCGGCCAACAAGAATATTAAGATTGGTGGAAAGATAAGAATAATAGCACAAAGGCTATACCGCCAACCGGGGCACTTCCCATCTCGGCCCACCCGAGGTGACAAGAATGAGAGAGAAGAACCGAGGAGGGAGTCAAGTTTTATCCTCAGGAAGAGTGAGTCGGGTTCCACCTACAAGAAGAGGAGGTGGCCGTCGGGGTTCTGAGAGCAGCTGGAGGATGATGCCAAGAAAGGGGACCTAAGACTGATTTCACATTCGCCAGCCGGTTAAGTGTTTCAAAGGTATATTGTTATTTGTAATATTGTATGGCAAAGGTAGTAAAATGTCCCTCAGTATTCTCAATCAGAGTTCTAGGCAATGGGTTAATATAACTTATATGTGTAAATTAATAATTATAGTAATGTATTAATGGAATCTTGTTTACTTTAATCTTACCCTGCATGCCACCTATTGGATTGGTAAACACGATACCTTTGGAAAGGAGATCCATGGTATCATTAAATATAGTTTATATATTGACTAAATATAGTAAGTAAGCTAGTTTTTGAAGCTACCGCTGCCTTAGAAAAGCAGCCGGTCAAAAACATAGCAAAATATATATATATATATATATATATATATATATATATATATATATATATATATATATATATATATATATATATATATATATATATATATATATATATATAGTGAAGATATACTGAATGCGTATATGAAAGTAAAAGGAAATTTTCGTGTACCTAACAAAGATCACTCATAGCCGTTTGACGCAATATTTTTTTCTGTGACGGTTATTATTAAGATTCCTAGGTTGTCCACCCCCGAAGAGGAAGCGTCACTGGGCGTGCTCCTCCTGCCAATGAGGTTCTTACATTCACGAGCTCGCTTCTCATTGGCTCTTTAGGGCAATGCTTGTTATTAGCCGGTAGTTCAGATGCTCAAAGACGTCTTCGGGAGAATGCGAATGTCTCAGAAGATGGGGGTTCAATGAAGCCACGTGTACAACTTCATTGCTCTTCGAACCAATAAAACTATATTTTAATGACAGAAATATCTACCCTAATGTTGTAGTGCGGTGCAGTACAATTGTTGTAATTTTATTGGGAGACCACATCAGGAAAGATCCAAATTATTAAAAATCATCTCTAACACCGGGCGTCCAGAACCGTGCAGAGCTAAGAAACCAAAGTTCATTGGTGTTTGTTGTCCAAATGGCGAAAAAATTGGTGTTCGAACTCACCATTTTATGCTTGTTAGACTAGCGAGCTGTCCACGCAGACACGGGCTTACTAAAATAACTGTTAAAGTATGGATTGGAGTGAGGATTGAAATTGTATGATACTCTATCATGAAACTAGAAACAGCTCGTAGATACGGTTTACTAAAACATTTACTTGACAAACGCTCAAAACTTTCCTCATACCCCCAAAAAAATAATTTATATTACCATCAATAGGCCTATTTGGACATATGGGAATCCACCAAACCACCCAATTCTTCCCGCATCCCATCCTTGCAATCCAAAATATCCCAAATGCCCTTTACTTTGTCACCAATAAAATAATCAACCTAGCCCGAACTAGATATACCTCCTTTAATTGAAAATTACCCGTCCACTCCAACCCACTCGTCCGCAATCTCTCATTACCATTTATTCCTGATGATCCCCCGAAGCGGCTGTAAAGACGGTTGCTTAGCGACCTACTTCATTAAATACTAAAGTGCTAACACTTTTTTTTTTCCAGTGGTGCGAGAGGCCTTGTAGGCCCCAGGCCTCGATGTTCTAATCTCCTGGGAGTTACTCTTACGTTTATCTATGCATTTTGTAATATAGGGTCATTACTCCATATCCCTAATTTAGTGAGCGGCCACCATTTGGGTGACGGGTCTCACATACCCGGGGGAGAGTCTGTGAGTAAATCCCCATTATAGAACTGGGATTCGAACTCACAACCTTTAGCATGAGAGACTAGCGCGCTTGCCACTCAACCACGGGCTCCCCAGAGGGGGGTGGCCGAAATGGTTAGCGCGCGTTGCTTTAAACACGCGTTGCCTAGCTACCAGATGACCAATACCTTGAAACCAAACATTACGAGTTCAACTCACGGAACCGGAGGGGACTTTTATCTCGGCATTAATCCTCCCGCCGCCACACCCTGTTCCAAGAAACCCCCGTATAGCCTTCAAAGGCGAGGTAGGGGTGAAAAAAAAAAAAAGGCACGGACTCCCATAAAGTGATAACACTGGATAGTTTCTTTACATGTCTGTATGAAGCCCTTATGATTGATTAACACATTTACTTCATGTATTTTATTGTATAATACAGTTTTTAATAAATTTAGAACATAGAAAAAAAGATGCTCTATGTTGAGCTCTTAATCGTAACACCGTTAGGAGTTGGTGGTTTGGTAAAGGAAATATTGTCGACGATTCGGGGGAAAGATATACTTGTATATTTTTCTGTTTATTCATTTAACGCTACTATGGCAAATCAAAGGATCCAACAGTGGGAGCCCTTAATTTTGCCCACCCAGATAAAATTAGGAACGACTACCTGATATCGCACAGAGTCGAGACCACCATTAGCCAGCCGTCGAAAGACGGCATAACCAATTACATCTGCCGGGTTTGGACTCGCATCTTTTTGAATAGAAAACTATTATGCTAGCCACGAATGGCCACGAAAGCGTCTCTTACGTATAAGTGGATCACTGCTGACCTCAAGGAACCGAAAATGAATCTTCATACACATTCATGTTCCGTTACAGCCTGTAAGAGAGGACTTGGGAAAAATAAAAGACGAAACAAGAAGCTAACGAGTGGAAGTGAGAGGAAATGAAGCGTAGATAAAATTAAACCCTTTTATACTCATAAGTACATATTGGGTTGTCCGGAAAGTTCGTAAAGAAATTTGGACAAAAATTAAAATTGATGAACAGCTTAAAATTTATTTATTTAATCTACAGAATAGTTACCCTTTAGCGTGAGCAATTACCCTTTCCCTACGACTTGGAAGGTCCAAAAATCACTGTCCTTACTCCTGAAGAACAATAATAGGTCCGTTTTGACGTCATCTTCTGAAGAGTGGGATTCCCTTTTTAGAAAATTTTCTAGGGAACGGAAAAGAAGGAGCAATGTCAGGAGAGTACGGCGGGTTAGGTGAAACCTCCCATCTGAACCTTAATAACTTTTACCGAGTCCTTAAAGACACATGTGTCCTAGCGTTGTCTAGGTGGAATAGCACTCTTTTCCGATTCACCAACTCTGGCCGTTTCTCTTCTTTATTGTGTAATGGATGACTCAAGCAACACGACGTATCGATTTTGGATGACTCTAAACTCGCGTTAGCTCTATCTCAACCTGACCTCAGTAATGGTAAAGACGAATTACCTAAAATGTGTAAGATCATAGTTTATCTTTGCCTATGAGTGAATTAATAGTAATATCAATAAACATTAACTTTGTGATTTATTTCTAGTTGATAAAATAAAAGGAAAATTTTATTTTTAAAAGCTCTACGAACTTTTCGGACAACCCAATACATTTAATATTTGTTATATTATCTTGGATAAAATTAATTGTAATCCATATTCCTTTTGCAGGAAGACGATGGAGGTTGAGGACATGATGATTGAGGTCTCGGAGGCGAAGAAGTCCTTCGGTCACAAACAGGTCCTCGATGACGTCAACATGTGCGTGCAGAAGAACACTATGTGAGTCTGGATATTTAGTTACCATCAGTCAGTTCTATATCATGCTTCCGTGCATGACCTTCAGGCGATAGTAACAGCTTTTATTTACTGGCCATAACAGGCCTCCTTCCGACAATACCGAAATATCATATTGTATATACTGCACTCTCAATTAACTTATCCTCAAAAATTAAATAAAATCATTCAAATCGGTTAAGGAATAGCGGAGATATGCCGTTCTGAACAAAGAAATCCTGTTTGTCAATTATCCTTGAACATACCATGAGAGTGTAACTGGTTCCTTTTTCTTAGCGTTTTAATGAATTCAATACAATACGTACAAATGAATTGCCTACACAATTATATAAATTTTGATACCATAATATAATCATCAGGTGATAATAAACCATTTTTTTAATTATTTGGAGCATTTATTAATTTTTTTAGTTGTTATCCTTGGTCAGTGCCCGGTTGAAAAGAATAAATGAACATTCTTTTTACTTTCAGTAAACTATATATGAAATATATAGTAAGGGAAAGTATTTTGATCGTGATCAATTTCGAATTCTTGTTTTCACCGGTAATACAAGTTGTAGGGTCCCCTGAGTCCAAATGACCAAATCCCCCCAAAAAGTCTGTGTCTGTGTGTGGTAGCTATTGTACTTAATGCCAAGCAATTTGTGTTTGTACCTTTTTACGATTTTCTGAAAAACGTTAGAGCCGTTTAGATATTTAGATTAAACTCGATATATAGATGTAACTTTTAAAAGGCTTTAATATTATTTCGGTATCATTATGATTGAAATAGTCTGAAAGGGCTGAAAGATTTTAGTAAAAAATATTATCTTATACACAAAATTGTAAAAGTTAACGGATAGTGATGGAAAGCCGATAAAACAAACTTTCTGTTTCTATTGGATTCAATTTAATTAATTCTTTAACAATTTGTTTTTATATCTAGATATATATAAAAAAACTTAAATTGATTTTAACAACAGAGGTCACCGAATCACCTTTACCCTTCGTCGCAAACCGATGATTTCCTGCCCCCCAGTATCCTTTAATAACATCACCCTTACTCCTGTAGAACAATTCCGATACCTAGGTATCCATCTTGACAAGCCTTACTTGGAATCCTCACACTAGACTGAAACGACAAGAAACTGCTCGAAGATACCGATTACTACAACACTTACTAGACAAACGTTCAAAACTTCCAGTATATTACAAAAGACTCATTTACATCACTATTATCAGACCAATTTGGACATATGGAATCGAGCTTTGGGGTTCTACTACACTATCTAATTCCTCCCGCATCCAATCCTTATAATCCAAAATCCTGTCACAAATCAACTCCTCCAAATTGACATAAACATCCCATTTGTTGCAGACATGGCCCGTGATAGATACACCTCTTTTCATTCTAAACTCGCTGCCCACAAACCCACTTGTCCGTAATTTATCTTCCTTAGATATTCCTAATAACCTTCCGAGGCTATTAAAAAGAAGGTGGCCTTGGGACCGACTGCCTTAAAATAATGAAGTGCTACCACTGGGTAGTTCTTTCTCAAGACATTTTCATGACTTTTCTTCACTCTGCATATTTACTCATTATATTATATAATAAAGTTGTAAATTACAATAAAAAAAACAAAAAAAAAAAACAAAACAACTGAGTTAAGTGAAAGTTGTGTGTTGCGCCCACCAGATTTTTAACATTCTTCCACCGTTGGGATAATTTATTCTCACATAAATCCACAGAGGCAGGTTTTTCTGCAATTGCATAACACGACTATTACACCGAGACCTTCGGATATTGTGTTCCGGAACTTCGTGGCTACAACAATCTTTGAAATTACTCTAAAATTATTTCATCTCGGTGTCTCCCGCTGTCGGGTGGAAATTCATAAGCGATTTCCGGACAATGTAACTCCTGACAGTATGATGGGATCTGTGACTAATTATCTTAATAGCAGTGGTTTTGAAATAATATATCTGCTATTATATGTTGAGTGGCTAAATGTAATAATGTCTCATTATTATAATCGTTGTAATTATACGTTCCGTTCACATTGTCAAACAAATCATGAACGATAAGGCTGTTTGTTTGTTTATATGCCAACTTATACCTTTGTATAACTGTTGTGCGTAAGCATTCTGCAATATCGAAAGTATTGCGATCTTTTTTTATCTATTTTTTTTTCATTGTGATGGTGAAAATATTGGAATTACAGTTTTAAACGAAAATACGCGTTTTAGGGTCCTTCGAATTCAAAAAATCAAGTCTCTCAAAAAGTATGTGGTAAGTCTAGCTCGAAAACGGTAAGTTCCATTGAACTGATTCGAAAATGTTCACGATCGCAATACTTTCTCTTATTATATATTTCATACATAGGTAAGTGAAAGTAAATAGGTAGACTTCTGTGCCTAGTTTTTTACTTTCACTTACTATATAAAGTAAGGGAAACTATTGCGGTCGTGAATATTTCGAATTCTAGTTTTCAACGGAAATACACGTTTTAGGGTCCCTGAGTCCAAATAACCAAGTCCCGCAAATAGGTCTGTGTGTGTGTGTGGGTAACTCCCGGGCGGAAACGGTAAGTCCTATGAAACTGAAATTTCATATATAAGACAACTATACGCCCGAGACGTGACAAAACTTTTGTAATCAAAATGAGCTTACCCGAAGAGGCACTTTATACCATGCATTTTGCACCTTTTTTTTGATTTTCTCGAAAACGGTTCCAACAATTTTGATTTAACTCGCTATATCGATGTAAAATTTGATGGGCTTTAATATCATGTAGGTTTCATTTGGAATAAAATGGTCTGACAGGGCTTACATGCCGATATTTTAAATTTACTTTCTCTTAAGTACCTTTAATTGTGTTGACTCTATAAAAATAACTATATTATCTTGTTACTACTGATGAAAAACAGGTAAATATATAAACTGAATGAATTCGATACCCAACTAAAGGAGAAAACAGGAAAAATATTTTTTTAATGTAATTTTTCGTTTTTGAACATAAGAGCAGTAATATACATGTATGATATACCGTTGGAAAGCTAAAGATTTTAGAAAAAATATTATCTCATACACAAGCTTTTAAAAGTTAATAGAGAGTGATAAAAAGCCGATAAAACTAAGTAATTGTTTTAGATAATAATATAATAGATTTTTTAATAAAACCCATGTTTCTATAGAAATTCAATTTAATTCTTTCTTAGTTTGACATATTTTTATCTCTAACTGTATTTGAAAAATCTTTCATTGATTTTAAAAATGGAGGTAAGTGAAAGTCGAGTGTTGCCCGCACCAGATTTTTCATAATTCAAGGGTTTTCAAATTTAATGATTATTCAACTTAGGTAAGTGAAAGTAAACATTTATTTTAACAAGTGAGAATAATAAAATTCCAGTGTTGAGTGCACTAGATTCTGCATTACTAAAAAAACCAATTAGTTTATCCAGATAAACTCCAGACTAAGAACCAAACAACATTAACCACTGATGCCGGATGTGAAGCCAGGCTAAAATTATAGGACACGCAGGATGATAATGGCATTGAACTGAGGAGAATCTAAGAGGCCTTGGGTGGCAAAGGTGTTTTCCAAGCTATGCGATCATGTATGCCGTTTTTCCATGGTTTAAGAAAAATTCAAATACATCTGTTAACCAGCAGTGGTGTGGTATAAGATGCCACCTTTGGAGGGTACAGAACAAAATCTGGTGCGGAAAACACAACTTTCACTTGCCTAGGCTGTTAAAATTAATTCAGGAAATGTGACTACAAAAATGTTTAAAGAAATACATAGTAGTTCCGTTTAAAACACATGTTTTAGATTAAATAATAGAACAATTTAAAATTAGTACCTGCAACAGTCCATTAGTTTTATCCGCTTTTCATCACTCTCCATTGCATTTTACAACTTTGCGTATAAGATAATATTTTTCCTAAAATCTTAAGCTTTCCAGCCGTACATTATATATCCATATTACTGCTCAATATTCGAAAAAAACAAAAATTGCATAAAAAAAAATATTTTTTCTTTTTTCTCCTTTAATTGGATATCGAATTTATTCAATTTATATATTTACCTGTTTTTCATCAGCGTTAACAAGATAATCTAGTTATTTTTATTGAATCTACAAAATTAAAGGTACTTTAGGGGAAGAAAATTTAAAATATCGGCATTTAAGTCCTGTCATACCATTTTAATCAGAATAAAACCTTCATGATATTAAAGCCCATTAAATTTTACATCAGTTAATGAATCACACACAGTGGAGATATTAAATTAATGCTTTTATTATCAGAACAAAATGGATATACAGAATACAATAAACTGTGCTGAGGAGTTAAGGTGACTACAAGTGTACATTCCGAGGTCTCCTTCTATGAGTGTGACACAAGTAAATGTTACAACTAGAGTGATGAGTTTTGAGGATCAAAAGGTATATATAGCAAGGTTTTGTGAGGGGATGAGGAAGGCGGCACCATAAAGGAAGTGCTTCCAGATGTTGGGTTCTGTGTCCTAAGTACAGGTATGTGTTCTTTGTCGGTACTTGGTCTGTCCTTTCTAGGTTTATGGGTGACACCCTCAGGTATAGAAAAGGAAGTTATTAATAATTACTATAATATTATTTATAAGTTAAGTCTCATTCTATAACTACTCTCCCCCTTAAGCACGAAGCCCCTTGAGTGCAATGTTTAAGTTTGTCAGTTTATATTGTTATGATATAGTAGTCCTTCAGATGGAGGTTCTGGATAGGAAAAGTGTATTGTAGGAAAGGATACTACAGGAATGGGAACAGTTACATTTTTCCAAAGTTTACAATAATTCTTAAGAATATAAATGTAAAACAATCAAAACTTTAAAAAGAAACTTAATTACAATAATTGAGATTATATACAATAATTAATTAGTTTTACCAATCGTCATTACATTATTCCTGTAGAAATTTATACATTGTTAATAGTCTTGAAACTTATAGGTACAATTATATAAAACTAAAATTTCTCATTATTATCTATAAATAATTAAAAACATAACCATAACACTAAATTAAACAAAAGCATGAACTATGTTGTTTTTTATTACAATCTATAAAACGTTTTCTCAATTTTTATATAAACATTTTTTTTCTTTTTTTCTATTTATCTTATAAAGTTATTATTACCTATATATAGTTCTAAAAATAACATTTCAAATTAGTGTGAACAATTGACAATGAATATTAACATTAAGTGCAACCATCAATATAATAAACAATACACTATTATAAATATTTTTATTTAATTTATTAACAGTACCTGATTATTGTTACTATTATTTATCCCTTTTCTTTTTTTTTTTTTTTTTTTTTTTTTTTTTTTTTTTTTTTTTTTTAATAATTTTAAAACTACATACATCTCGGACCGCTATCACTGTTGAGATTTTCATCTGGCTTTAAAGTCCAGAGATATATTAAATCTTTTCTAATGGGTTTTACCATTTTGGGAATATTTCCTGAGGAAACCTTTTTTCTGGAATTCTTATTTAATTGAGGGGATTTCATTACCTCTTTCGTTTTAATTATAACATTCTGTTTATGTAAACTCGCAGAATAAGTTGATATTTTGTTATTATAATCGAGAGATTTATTATTTTTAAATTCTAATTCATCTTTATGGATAGCCGGAGGCTCCTTAGACTGGCTTGTCCTGTCATCATACATAAATTGTTTGTTATGTTTTAAGTTTTGATTTGACAATTTGTTTAATTTAACTTTCGATTTTAGCACCAAATTGATTTACTTTTTTAATATATTTTTTCGAATTCCTTTTTTTTTTTTTTTTTTTTTTTTTTTTTTTTTTTTTTTTTTTTTTTTTTTTATTTATTTATTTTACTTTATTATTATTATTATTTTTTTTTTTTTCACACCTCGACCCGCCAGATAGGTAGTAGAATTTTCATCAGGTTTAAGCATCCAGAGGCAAATTTCATCCTTGCCCTTGGGCCATCTAGAAATATTTTGAATTTCATCTTTAACTCTACTTTTTAAAATTTTGTCAATATCACCAAAGGTAACTTTCTTTCTGTTAGTTTAGTTTTTTCCCTAAACAAAGAATATTTTAACAACTGCTCCGGATTAACTTTAAAATAGTTCTTTTTTTGATTTACTATAATAAATGATACATCTTTGATTTTATTATTATTTAATGGCCTAATTTTCTCTAACATTAATCTCACTAATACTCCCGGGTTCCTCAGGTTTTGTAAATTTCTTTATCTTTAGTTTTTGTGTTTGGAGTTTACTAACATTAGATGAATTTCGTTTGAAATTCGGGCTTTCAAGTGATTTATCATTTAAAATAGATTCTGTTTTATAATTAAGTTTTTCTTCAGATTGGGAAATATTTATTAAGTCTGTATTTGGAACTAAATGAGTTTCAATTGTGGTTATTGAACTATTTTCTTGATAAGATTTCATGGACTCCGTATTTTTCATTATAAACTGTTTTAAACTACTGGATTCGACCACAAATAATTTTTTATTTACATCAGCCGGTTTTAATAAGTTTAAATCTGGTTTTAGCGGTAATGTTTCAGAGGCTATTTTCTTTTCTTGAATATTAATTTTAGGTAATTGTTCAAATTTATTATTTGGAATTCTGGATTTAATTTTTGGCTGTTCGTCAGCGTCATTGGACAACAAATGTTCTAGTGGAAAAGGTTTATTAAAATTTGTCTCGGTTGGGTTATGATCTTTAAATTTACGTATTAGAATATTTAACAAATTGTCAATATTGTTTAAATCATAAAACTTAATTTCATCCGCGACTGTTTTAGGAAGGTGACATTTGGCCATCTTACATATCCTGAATTCATTAACGATTCTAAATGGATTATTTTCTGCACAAAAAGTGTCTTTAATTTCTTTTACGTTATTTATGAAATTAAACAAAGTATGCGGTTTACCATCAAAGTACGGCATAGACATATGCTCAAAGTCTGAGTTTCGAAAAAGTAACGATTCCATTTTTTTTTTTTTTTTTTTTTTTTTATATTAAAATATTACTTATGTCTACTATAATTTAAATTTTACTTAAATTGTGCTCAGTAACAATCATTATCTGATTATAACAAAATTTGATGTGATTTTTATACAGCTTATATTAGTATTAACAAATGTCATACATTTTAAATGTTATCACAATTAAACAGCACATAAACAAACATATAAAATAAATAATTTTAAAATCTTACTGCGTTAGTTCTTAACATTCCTCCTGGATACCTGTTGAGCAGTGAAGTCCAGTGAGGTTCAGCAGGACATCTCGGGTGAGTATTGTCTTGACTGAAGGAGGGTGCGAGATGATCTTCTTACTTGGTGTCTATCTTCTTGTAGATCCTTCTTCAGAAGTATCTTCGTCCTCTCGGAAACTGCGAAGGCATTCAAAATCTAATTTGATGCTTGCAGTGCCTGTCTCGGGCGCCAGTTAATGTATCACACACAGTGGAGATATTAAATTAATGCTTTTATTATCAGAACAAAATGGATATACAGAATACAATAAACTGTGCTGAGGAGTTAAGGTGACTACAAGTGTACATTCCGAGGTCTCCTTCTATGAGTGTGACACAAGTAAATGTTACAACTAGAGTGATGAGTTTTGAGGATCAAAAGGTATATATAGCAAGGTTTTGTAGAGGGGATGAGGAAGGCGGCACCATAAAGGAAGTGCTTCCAGATGTTGGGTTCTGTGTCCTAAGTACAGGTATGTGTTCTTTGTCGGTACTTGGTCTGTCCTTTCTAGGTTTATGGGTGACACCCTCAGGTATAGAAAAGGAAGTTATTAATAATTATAAAATTATTATATTAAGTAATCTCATTAATTTACTCATCGATATAGCGATTTAATCAAAATCGTCGGAACCGTTTTTGAGAAAATTGAAAAAAAGGTGCAAAATGCATGGTATAAAGTGCCTCTTCTGGTAAGCTCATTTTGATGAAAAAAGTTTTGTCACGTCTCGGGCGTATAGTTGTCTTAAATATGAAATTTCAGTTTCATAGGACTTACCGTTTCCGCCCGGGAGTTACCACACCACCAGACCTTTTTGCGGGACTTGGCTATTTGGACTCAGGGGACCCTAAAAAGTGTATTTCCGTTGAAAACTGGAATTCGAAAATTTTCACGATCGCAATACTTCCCCTTACTATATATAGTAAGTGAAAGTAATAACTAATGTTTTTATAACACCCTATTGACTCATATGTTTGTTTGTGAATATCTTAAAATTAGGTAAACTAAAGCGAACTAATTTAAAACATATATATAATTATATATATTATATATATAATATATATATATATATTATGCTGTTATCAGTGAAGCATCCGAAATGGGGAAAATCCTTTTTCTCTAAAATGAATACCCAGAAAAAATAAAATCTGGTTCGCGCGTCACACAATTTTCTCTTACTTCTTTGCTTGACAAAGGAGGGACTGGAGCGTATTGTGTTAGACCATCTTCAAGAGGAGAGAAAGATGAGGAAAGCTGGAGTGGAAGTGAATCAGGCGAGGTCAGATAACAATTTACTAATATGGAGGCTAGCATAACAGCTTTCTACGCTTAATGTTATAATTTCAAACCTGCAGGTGGTCCTAGGATTTTTTTAATGGGAGTAAAAAATCCTTAGTTATACCGTCCTTCGAAGGGGACGTAAAAAGTTTGTCCCAAGCCTGTGCGATGTCAGGTACACGTTAAAGATCCCTATCCTAATTAAAACTGAACAAGCAAAATTTAGAACTCCCACTGTTGCATCTTCCGTTTAACCACAGCAGCATAAAGTGACGTGAAATGAATAAACCAACAAGAATGATATAGATAACATATGCATCTCATTCATCAATACTACCAATGGCCATGTTAGCTGTGGAGCAAAGGTAGGGCGGAATAAATAAATAAACTCTTCTTTGTTTGAAATAAAATCTATGTGTTTGGGTCATCTGTGGTGTATTGGCTAGCTTAAGAGCCATCTATGCTCGAGTTGATCCATGACGAATCCCGCCAGATCGTCTTTCTTAAGCTCTTTGATTGATAGTTATGCATATAACTTATTCGCTTTATTTTTCCTGTACATCTACAACACATGAAGTTTCTTGAATTCAGTACATATAGAGATAAGTACAGTATCAACGGCCGTGTAAGGAGGTGTTTAGGCCTAGATCAAGCTTAGCCACCAGGTTTTTTTCTCCAAATTGAGTACCCACTTTTTAGAGACTGGGTGTGCCCCAGGAGGGTCTCCATGCCTCATGGTTACTCCACGGCTGAAATAACAGAATAAATAATTCTTCCACAGCCGGGGTTCTAACTCGGGAAACTGACAGATATATAAATTGTTATACTATAATATTGTTCAGAAAACAATAAACTACTACGTTATCATTTGCAGCGATTGTAACTTTGTATAGCGAAGATTTGGTTATGCGCTCAAAAATATTTCCACTTCTAAGTTTTTTTCTCTCACAACGATCAATGTCTATGAACGCACTTTTCAGCAGTTCGCATTCAGAAACGATAACTTCTCACCATTGGAAAAAAAAGAGCTAGACGGGATGGCAGGACACAATTAAAACAAAAGGATTTCGGTGACTCGGTTGTTGGAACGAATCACAATTCACTCTCCATTGGCAGTTATGATATGAATTCGTAATGCCGTCTTTGAAGGTCCCGTACCATTTGTTACTTCATTATTACCAATGAATGACTGATAACTTCCGGGACGTATCTATAAATATATATTCGGATCACTCCATTACTTTAGACAGTACTTGGTACTTACAAGAAAGAAATTTCGATGCTGCTACACACACAAATCATACTTTTTTTGTTGAAAAAAATAATAAAAGGAGAGGGTGCTAGATGGATATAATATATCATACACCATTTGAACATAATTTCGTATTATATAAGCGTATACGCCCGAGATGTTACAGAAAAATTTTCATCAAAATCAGCTAACCAGAAGAGGTTTATACCATGCATTTTGCACCTTCTTACAATTTTCTCAAAAACGGCATTAACGATTTAGATCAAACTCTATATATCGATGTAAAATTTAATGGATTTAATATTATGTAAGTTTCATTATGATTGAAATAGTCTGACAGGGCTTAAATGCCGATATTTTAAATTTTCTTTCTCTAAATTACCTTGAATTTTGTAGATACTCAAAAAATTACCATTATAATGATGTTATCATCTATAAAAAAAACAGGTTAAATATCATAAGTTCAACGAATTCGACAGTTACCAAAGAAGAAAACTGCAAACATATTTTTAAATGCAATTTTTTGTTTTGGAACATAAGAACAGACTATATTGGAAACGCTTTAAGATTTTAGAAAAAATATTATCGTATACACAAGCTGGTAATAAGTTAATATGGATTGATGAAAATCCGATAAAACTAACTGATTATTTTAGATAACAATATAATAGATTTTTAATAAAACACAGTGATTCTATAGAAATCAAATTTAATCAATTCTTAATTAGGTTGATCATTGCATCTCCAACTTCATTTGAAAATTCTTTAATCGATTTTAACAACGGAGGTAAGTGAAAGTCTTGTTTGCCCGCACCAGATTTTTTCTCGAACATTAGAACTAGAATATAGATGTATAATATACCGATGGAAAACTTAATTTTTTTTAATTTAAATTATTTACCACCATTTTCGATGACATTGCTGCCATTGTTACCAAGCTTCGGCGAAGTTAACTATTGTTTATTTAAAAAAATATGGGTGTTGCAATTCCGAAAACGCTTTTAATAGTCAAAGCATTGGTAAACAATTTTGCTCGCAAAAATGTATTCGAACACAGAAAAAAGTGTTTAAGGAATAGATCAGTGATATTGGAGATGCGGTAGGACTTCATAGCCCAACTCTATTTAATTTATAATGATGGAGTTTAGTTGACCGTTGAGAAATTAGATAAGGAAGATGGTCGGTGGTGCGGTCATTAGAAAGAAACATACATTAAAACATAGTGCTATTTTAATTATGTGCCGACGTTTCAGCCTACATTGCGGACCTTCATCAGGGTTGACTCTGAGACGGTGTCTAAAGAAGTGGACGAGCATGAAATTCTTTAGATACCGTCTCAGAGTCAACTCTGATGAAGGCCCGCAATGTAGGCTGAAACGTCAGCACATAATTAAAATAGCACTATGTTTTAATGTGTGTTTCTCTCTAATGAACGCACTCCCGACCATCTTCCTCACCTATTTAATTTAATTTATTCACTGTCTGTGTAGAAACATGTCTGCGTTATCACGAAGGAGAATTGTCATACACGTTCCTCTTTCCTCCAAGGTTTTTACGTGCTAAATAAAATGGTTTGTTTCTTTGACGAGAAAGCAAAAAAGCACACTTTTGAAGTTCGTTGAGCACACGTGAAACCCATGAATTGAGCTTTTTAATGTAACAAAATAACATCATATACAACATTAGACATTATCCGGAATATAAGAACCAGCACCAACAGCTATAATTTCCAAACTATACCAAGTCATACAGAATTGTCAGGAAATGAAGCGGCACACAGAGCAGCAAATGAAAAACAAACTGCAAAAGAAAATGCTTAATTATCTCTTCCGGACCTGTTAAAATGTCTACAAGAAGAAGCTATCTAGGAATGGCAGGAACGAAACGACTGGGAGTCACAATCCAAAGAATTATTAGTCAGCCCATCCAACCGTGGGTCTGATACTGGTTTTCCAAAAACTTCTTCCCAAAGAAATGCACAATGAGTAAGGCTGGGGTTGAACCCAAAACCATGATTGAACAAAAAACGTCTAAACTTAATGAATAGAAAGTCATGGCCATTGTTTTATATGCAAAGGCCCTGAAGACCCCCGCAGCATCCTATTCAGATGAAGAAAATACGGGGAGGAAAAGGAAGAGATAAATCCATTAGAAGCAGAAGGCATCTTTTTTTACAAAATTAGATAAATTAAATCTTCCTATGAATAAAAATTCTTCCTTAACACTCAGTCAGTGGAAAATCCAAGAGAAGCTATGACTCCACAGAATTCATTCATATCTTATTTTTTGCCGAAGAAAAAGCCACCAGAAACTCAGGAATACAGGTTGGAGGGACCCTGTTCAACAAACTTGTTTAACTCCTGGGTTATGCGAATGATCTCGACTTCATAGCCAGATCAAAAAGGGTGTTGGTGGAAGCATTCCTATCGTTTGAAAAGGCAGCCAAGAAAATTGGCCTTGCTGTCAATTTAAGCAAGACAAAATATATCCGAGTGTGAAATATTGAAGGAAAGGAAGAATACTTCAGGTTTGAATGTGTTGATCACTTTGTCTACCTCGGAACAGAGATTAACAGGAAAAACGAAATCTCACAAGAGATCAGTAGGAGAACTAATGCTGCCAACAGATGCTACTATAGCCTGAGTACGTAATTTATGACTCCGAGGCTTGAGGCTATAACAAAGGCAGATGGGAAAAGAATCTTGATTTTTGATAGGACAATCCTACGGAAAATCCATAAAGGTAGGTGGAATATGGAGAAGGCGAAGTAACCAGGAGCTTTATAAGGTTATAGGTATAGGTATACAACAGTCTGGGTGTTGTTGAGGTAGCCAAGCTGGGAAGGCTAAGATGGGCAGGCTACGTTACAAGAATGACTGAAACGCTGGTACCAAAAAGGACACTCATGGGACAAGAAGAGTGGGCAGACCAGAAGAGTGAGGTGGATGGATGTTCTTGCAGAAAATGAAAGAGCCTTACTCGGCGCTCGGAAGAGCCAACTGGCTGAGACTATTGAGGCGGCCGTCACTCGGTGACGAGTTGTTGCGCCAGACTAAACGAAATCTATCTTATTTTTTTTTTTTAATTATTTATCTGCAGAAATTAATCTAACTTTGTATTAAAATTAACCAAACATTTATTTATCAAATAGGATTTGTGAAAATTTAAATCCTAATTTGTAATTTGTAAAGATTAAATTAATAAAAATATTAAGATTTAAAAAATCGGACATTTCATCTTTTCAAGAGTAAACTTCCCCAAAAATACTCTATATACCATGCTTATGTATATCACATAATATACTTATTGTTATTTCTTGGGGTTCTCAGATACGGACTCCTAGGACCCAGCGGCTGCGGAAAGACCATCCTCTTGAACTGCCTCCTAGGGTTGAGGCCGCTGGACTCAGGAAGGATACGACTGGCCGTGGACAACCGGAAGGATGTAGGATACATGCCACAGGTCAGTATTTCAAATATATAAATTTGTATGCATGTATGTATGTTAAGAAACCTTGTAGCTATGTGTTTATCCGAAACATTCAATAATCAGCTGAAATCGGTCATAACTACTCCGAGAGGTTTTAGGTAAGATCGGGTTTGAAACAGGGTGATTCCATTTCACCTGCTTTATTTCAATCAGTATTAGATTATGTCATAGATAAGGTGACACCTTCTGAAAACTCGGGTTCTGGGATTCGCCGATGATTTGGTACTGCTGGGCAAAAACTATTCAAATACGTTCATATAAATGTAATAAATACGGATATAAGGTTAGATAATAAATAATATTTATATTATATTATAAGATTAGTAGTAGAAACGTTGAAGATCCTGTTGATATTGATATATCAGGAGATATATTTGGATACTTAAAGAAATTTAAATGAGGTATATGGTTGGGGGTGCGGTCATAGGTAATATATAAAAATACTCTTTACTATTATAAATTACTATACTCTTAACTATGTTTTTATTATATGACCGTCATATATCACTTCAAAATTGTTCATATTTAAAATTTTAATTGTTCAAATATTATTTCTTTTCATTTTTTCATTTGCTTAGTCTCTCTTTATTTTTATAACTATCATCTTAATTTTGTTTATTTTCCATACTTTATAACTGTCTTCTTATTATCATTTTACATTTAATTTTATTTATGTTCCCATATTATATTAATGTCATATTATTATAATATACCTAACGCATTATTAAGTCTATAATTACATTGGTTGTTATCTTGTTTCTTTCAGCCCTGATGAAGGCCCACAATGTAGGCCGAAACGTCAGCACATAATTAAAATAGCACTTGTTTTAAATGTGTGTTTCTATTCTATGACCGCACCCCCAACCATCTACCTCATCTAATTTCTCAACGGTCAACAAAAACTCCATCATTATAAAGAAATTTAAGTATTTAGATTCAATAATAAACTAAAAAAAAACTAATCTATGAGAAAAATAAAGTTGCGATTGAAGGCGGGAAATCACTGTTTTTATTAAGTTGGTAAATAACTTAGCTCTCAGCTTCTATCAAGAAAAATAACTAACAAAAGGAAATAGAGTAAAAATAATGTTAATTACACATTTCAATATTTTTCAAAATCAGAATAAATCAGCTAAATATATAAATACAAACTAAATGAATTTAGCACAACAAGAATTACAAAGACTCCCTTCCTACAATAACAAAGTTGGTTGAAGTCTATTTTGTTAACGAAATTTATAAAATACTTTTTAAATTTTGTAATTAATGTAGTCTCTGTTCTGTTTCTGGCCAAGTCCCGTGTTCTAATATAACGTCCTGTATAAGTTTAGCACGAATGTTTTCTAATTTTTTACAGTCGAACAGTAGGTGTTGAAAATTCGTATGGACATTTGTCAGCTTGTAGTATGTTAAAGCGTTTTAAGTATTGTTTTGTTTGTCCATGTTCAGTCAGGAATTGTGTCACCTTGTAGTTGTTACTTAGTATGTGTTTGTAGCTGTGGTGTGTGATCTGAAAGGGAACAAATCTATGAAGGCTTGGTGACTTCAGCGAAGTAGCCCAGGAACGATTCCATTTGACTACCGTCTCTTTCCTCATCTCCCCTTTGATGTAGGATATGGGACATATATATATGTATATATATATATAAAGTTATCGGTTCCAATCTTAATAAATAGTTACATAAAGTAGTAAATAGAATAATAACGGTTACTAATTAAATTAACCAATAAAAATCAATTAAAAACATAATCTCCCGATTACTGTATCTGTTTACCCTGTGACCTAACTCTACTGACGCAAACCCATCCTGTGATTAGAGTTGGAACAGAATCCTGACCGCAAAGTCAAGAGTTCGCCCTTGAAAATAACACTACTCGTAATCCACGACATCCAATCATACTCTTTTACTCAAAACTAATTATTCCTCAACTGAGAGGGAAAGAACTGCCTCCGAGTTGCATAACCTAGTCATTTAATACGAGCATATAACGTCAGTGATTTAAATATGAAAAAAAACTTATTTACAAACTAGATTGTTTGAAAAAGAACTAGGTCAGAAAGAAATATTCGTATCGTGTTGGTCACCAAACTTATATGGCGAGAGAAGGTCAAACTTTATTCCTGAGGTTCGCTATAGAATAAAAATCAAACCATGAGCTGAATAAGATTATGTATGTGTGTGTTATAACTAAATTATCTCAGTTCCGTCCTAATTGGAAACTTTTAATGTAAGAACCAAAATCAATACTCAACTCGCGAATGTTTATGTTAGCAGATATTTAGTAATGTAGAAGTATTACTTGCAATTACCTGTACAAGGTAAGAGAAATTTTTACGATCGTGAAATATTTCTAATTCGAGTTTTCAACCGAAATAAATATTTTGGTGTCCTCTGAGTCCATATGAAAAAGATCAGCAAAGGGATCTACTTACCATAGTCTAGCACGAAAAAAAAAAAGTGAGGAACTGAAATTTCATATTTAAGAAAAGTATACGCCCGAAATGTTACAGCAGCTTTTTTATCAAAATCGACCAACCAGAAGAGCCAGTTTATACCATGCATTTTGCATCTTTTTCTGGTTTTCTCAAAAAACTGCTCTAACGGTTTTGATTTTATCTATCTATACCGATGTAAAATTCAATGATCTTTAATATCACGAGCGTCGTGCTTTTGTGAATAGAACACTAGTCTACTGTTCTGCAGGCCCTGGGTTCGAATCCTGGCTATGACAGAATATTATTTATTCTGTTATTTCGGTCGGGGGGCGACCTTGAAGTATGGACAGACCCAGCCTCTATAAAGTGGGTACCCAATAAAATGAGGAAAAACATGGCGGCTGAGTGTGATCTCTGCCTAATCACTTCCTTGCATCGCCGTTGACCTCTTAACAGTACGAATCTCTATATGTACTAAGCCCGTGACCTTTCAAGAGTTGTACAGGTACAGGGTTTTTTTTTTTTTTTTTTTTTTTTTTTTTTAATTTATATATCATGAAGGTTTCATTTTGATTGAAATAGCCTGACAAGGTTTTAATGCCGATATTTTAAATGTACTATCTTTAAATGACTTTTCATTTTATAAATTCAAAAACTTGATGATTTCATGTTGTTAACATTGATAAAAAATGGGTAAATATTCTAGTAGTACGAATTCGACAAATAAATAAAGAAGAAATAGGGGAGCCCGTGGCTGAGTGGCTAGCGCGTTAGTCTCGCGTGCTATAGGTTGTGAGTACGAATCCCAGTCCCGGCGGGGCTTTTATAAGGATATAATTAATTGGGGATTCACTCACAGCCTCTCCCCGGGTATGTGAGACCCGTCAGCCCAAATGGTGGCCGCTCACAAAATTAGGCGTAGAGAGTGATGACCCTACACTACAAAATTCATCGAGAAATGTGAGTGTAATCTCACAGAAGAAGAATATGTCGCGCCAATGGAAGAAGAATAAAGAAGAAAACGGTAAATATATTTTATAGATAAATTTCTTTTTGCGAATATAAGAATAGAAATACAAATGTATAATATGCCCTTGTAAAGCTAAAGATATTAGAAAAAATGTTATCTTATATACAAAGTTGTAAAAGATAATAGAGAGTGATGAAAATCGGATAAAACTAAGTGATTGTTGTAGATAATAATTTATATTGTGAGATTATTTGATAAAAATAAATGTTTCCATCAAAGCTCGATGTAATTCTTAATTTTGAAGGTAAGTAAAATTTGTGTGATGCGCGCATAGGGATTGCAATCCGGAAAACCGGATCCGGCATCATTATACGTTAACCGGATCCGGCAATAATATACCGGATCCGATTATAGCAATTTTTGGCCAAAAATAGTGCAGTTTAATAAAAAAAAGTACTTTAAATGCGTTACATTTGGTGTACATGTATAGTGGTGTCGTTCGACGTCATCAGTTCAGTCCAGCATCATTCGTTCGCCTTTCACGAGACAGTACATGTGCTTTTGTTTTGTCGGTGCTTCACCTAAATGTAAGTTAACAGTTATTATTATCTTGAATATACGCGAGCTATAGCATCCTATAAGTTGTCTGTAGAGAAACTTCTGAAACAACTCTAACTTTTTTTAGAGAAATTGCTCACTCAAGTACTGACTCACTCGAGTGTACTGAATTATATGATAAACTGCTTACAAATCTATGGAAATCTAGGAAGACTGAGCTACGTTACTGTTCACGTCTTCGTATACTTCACTTTTTCAGATAGCTCAATTCATTTATTAAGTTACTTTATAAAATCCTATATAATTATCCTTGCGTAATTAACTCAGATGGGAATTGTGATAACAATAATTTTAAATTATTTGAGAATGCTATCAATCACAAAGAACTCTTATATTAATGATAGACACAATCATATTTTAATGAATATGTCTGATGAATGGCATAATTATCACAATAATGAGTTTGTATTATGAGTATAGATCTTTAAATTAGTCTACTGACAATATTTGTTTTTTAAATAGTACGTAAGTACTAATAACTTTAGTATATATTATCAAAAATCAATTTTGATTTTGGAAAAAGGGTGGTAGAAAACAAATAGTCTTTATTTTAAGCAAATTGTAATCAATAGCCGACTGTTTTAATAGCCATTAAAATTTTACTAGTTACCTAAACTACTAAACTTTAATTTTTTTGCTCCATATCTTATCCTAACATAACTTTCATTTTATAAACTTCCTATTATGAATACAATTATACTCGAATTACATACAAACAGTTCATCTTGGACCGAAAAGTGAAAATCAACCTGATTTAGTCATAACATCCGGATCCGTCCGGATTGATGAAATTAGGGACCGGATCCGGCCGGATTGGAAATGACACCAGATTGCAATCCCTATGCGCGCACCAGTTTTGTGTTTCTCGGTGCTCACTTAAAAGAGGAAAAGAGAGAGAGAAAGAGGGTTGTTCTCCAAGCCGTCTATTTTCCCTACAGTTTTGTCAAACCACTAAAAAGACGTTTTGAAACTTATAATTAAAATATATAGCAACAAAAATTATATTTTACTCAATACCTTACTTCTCCTTCATTTAGAAGTAGAAAAAATCTGGTGCGGGCAACACACGACTTTCACTTTCCTCCGTTTTTAAAATCGATTAAAGAATTTTCAAATACAGTTAGAGATAATAATGAGTGAAACAATTAACGAATTAATTTAATTAAATTTCTATAAAAACATTTGTTTTATTTAAAAATCTATTATATTATTATCTAAAATTATCAGTTAGTTTTATCGGCTTTTCATCACTCTTTATTAACTTTTACAAGCTTGTGTATAAGATAATATTTTTTCTAAAATCTTTAGCTTTCCAACGGTATATTATTATATTACTGTTCTTATGTTCAAAAACAAAAGATTGCATTAAAAAAATATTTTTTAGTTTTTTCCTTTAGTTGATTATCAAATTCGTCTAACTTACATGTATTCCTGTTATTAATCACTGCTAATAAGATGATAAGGTGCCTTTTTTTATTTACAAAATTAAAGGTACTTTAGAGGAAGAAAATTAAAATATTGGCATTTCAGTCCTAACAGAATATTTCAATCAGAATGAAGCCTACATTATATAAAAGCCCATTAAATTTTACATCAACATAGCGAGTTTAATTAAAATCGTTAGAGCCGTCTTGAGAAAATCGTAAAAAGGTGCAAAATAAAAGGTATAAAGTGGCTCTTCTAGTTAGCTGATTTTGATGAAAAAGTTGCTTTAACATTACCACACACAGACCTTTTTGCGGGACTTGGTCATTTGGACTCAGGGAATCCTAAAATGTGTATTTCCGTCGAAAACTGGAATTCGAAAACTTTCAATATCGCAATACTTTCCCTTACTATATATTTCATATATAGGTAAGTGAAAGTAAAAATTGAATAATTTATTTATTGGAACGTTTGATCATGTTACATTTTAAAATTAATTCCAAATTTAACCAAATCAGCACCCCAGGACAAGACAGAGCATAATTATGTCTGCAGTGTGATCTTCAAAGTGAGCAGACGTTGACCTGCTTATCTTCATACATGTAATGAATAAGTAATTAAATTTGGAAAGGTAAGTTAAAATCATAAGTTTGGGGGGGAAAAAACTTTACCTCTATAACTCATTAAGAGCCTTGAGCTCAGTAAATACAGAGATTAGTACTACTTCTTGGCCATCAGTCGTGTAACAAGGTTATTAGGTCCAGCTTTTTCGGGTATCCACTTTTATGGAGGCTAGGTTTGTCCTAGTAAAGTGTAGGCCGATTGTAAATTCATTAAAAAGTCAACATAAGTTTATTAACTTTATACCAAATTACTTACATTATACTTCTATGTTTATAAAAATAAAAATTTATTCACAGCACATTGAAATATTTTTTTATGTCAAGGAAATAGCCCTTTTCAAGGAGTTCACGATAAAAGAAGTCTTGAGGTTTTACGGCACACTCTTCGGGCTTACCAAAGATGAAATGAAGACGAGGATTGCCGAACTGACCAAAGTACTAGAGCTGCCACCATGGAACAAGAGGGTCGGAAGTTTGAGGTGAGGTAGAAATCTATGTCTTTGTAATTAATATCGATTGTAAATCATCGACACCACGATAACATTTAACTGAGAGGTAGAAAGGGTAAATAATTAATTAAAAGAAAATATATGGGATCATTCACGGGTTCAAATCCCCAGGTGATCCTAGGATTTTTTTAATGGGAATAAAAAATTCTTAGTTATGCCGTCCTTCGGAGAGGACGTTAAAAGGTGGTCCCGAGCCTGTGCGATGTCAGGTACTCGTTAAAGATCCCTGTCCTAATAAAACCTGTATAGGCAAAATTTAGGACTCCCACTGAAGCATCGTCCGATTTTCCTTAGTAGCATAAAGTGACGTTAAATAAATAAACAAACAAAAGAAAAATAATTACATTATATACAGAAACAAACACTAATATAAGATGACTTTTGATATGAAAATATTTAAAGATTATATTAACAAACCAAATGAATAAATAAAAGTGATGATTAGGTATATGATTAGTAAAATGTGGTATATATTAGTGTATAGATGGAGAATATATGCGCAAATAACACATTCAAAATGTATGACAATGAAATCAAGAAGTAAGATGAAACGTTTTAACATGAAAAAATAATATGTTGATAAATTTGAAAAAATCTTAGAAACACGGAAAACTTACCGACTCGCTTATAGAATGTCCAAGGAGTGACTCAGATCTGAAAATAAATAAAAAAAATACACTGAGATAGGTCCAAAAAACTAAGTATTGAAAATACATAGTTGTATTAACTTCGTTAAATTAACTAAGTTGTAAACGTACTATTTGATGTTAAACATTTTTAACATACAGCGTTATTCCCATGTTAAAAATCAAACACTGATTGATATTTAGGTCCGATTTAATAAAAAAGCTATTTGTACAATCTATCAAAACATATCAATTATAAACTGAGAAGGGAATGATAAAAAAAAAAGGCGAGTTGAGAACTAAACAGTTATGATAAACCTTGCGGTTAATTACTGAACTACGATTAGGTGGAAATAAAAAAGTTATGACTTTTTTAGGCATTTCATTTTTTAATTATGTTTTTAAAAAAACGATAAATAAAGCATGTTCCAATATATTATAATAAAATTAAAATAAAAAGATAAAAATATATTCATACACAAATGTATACATAGAACACTAGCTCTTATGTGGTACTTTTTACAACTATATAGGTAGGTCTCAAACATCAACAAATCTGATCCCCCCCCCTTTACGAATTTCCGCTTGTTCACACTTAAGTAAGCATCTAGCGTTAAGGAAATTCAATATTACAAATCTCAAATAAAGTCTAAGTTTCAACGTTCGAGCTTATATATACGAACAAACCACTAATAGTTCGAAAGTCATGTTGGAACAAAAAAAAAAATGTACTGCGTATGTTCCAGTAGAGTTTAAAAGGTGTTGGAAAGAGCCTATACAATGCAATCACCGCTATCAAAATTTCGTTTTCTTTATATTTTTTTTTTGTGATAATATTCCAGACTCTCTATCTCTTCGGTTAAAACTAAATATTTATAAAAAATAATAAAACGTATTGTAAGTTTTAAAACTTCTGTAAAACAGAGCACTATTGGATCCAAGGGAATAATAACAGTCATCAGAAAAGAAAAGGTTGAAGTAAATAGAAGTTACTGAGAGACACAATGATTTTTCGTTGATGTTAACAGATTCTTTCTTTGAATTCTATTAATATATTTATAGAATCACAATCAGATATAATAATAATTTGATTCAGTGAGAATCATTGAACCTCTTGTTTATTTCCAAGGAATGTCTTGAAATGTGACTATTCATATTTTTTATTGGTGTGAGTAGAATATCATTCTTTTGTGCTTTTTTTTTATTTAATATTTTGTCACATTCTTAAAAAGTAAACATTTCAGCTTCCTTTGTTGTCAATATTTAATTTTTCAGCTCACTGGAAAACCTGAAGTAAATCAGGTTATTAAACTTAGTTATGTATCTATGTTTTGGCTTTTTTTAACCAAATCAATCACTAATTAATAGTTAAAGTATAGTAATCTAAGAGTAAACTATAAGTTCAAATACATAGTGATTATAATGAATCAGAATAAATTTGTATTAATATTTTCCCTATAAACCTTAAGTATTAATTATGAGATCTTGAATTAATATATGATTCCAAATAATAAATTGTTATTGTGTGGTTAGTGGTGGAGAACAAAGAAGAGTTTCCTTTGGAGCAGCTTTGGTTCATAATCCCAAGTTGTTAGTGCTTGATGAGCCGACAGTAGGAGTTGATCCAATCCTCAGCTACAGGTAATGATGTATATTTTAATCATATTAGATCCAAAAATATTCTTAGAAAATCTATATATTTAAAGGGTATGGAAGGATTTCTTTGAATGAAACCTGATATTATGCATATTACCGTTTATGCTAAATAATATTGATTTAAGAATAGTTCTATTTAAATTGACACCAAGTTTACTATTTAATATACAATTGAAATATTACAAACAAATCTCTATTATGCCATCAAACAATTAGTCAATTTTTTTTGTTTTTATCCAAATGAATTACACCATGTCTCAAAGCAACAATCTAAAGTATATTTACTGACTAAATACAACATATTAATAAAAAAAAATCCAATCACATATTTATAAGTATTATGATTCTCGTTGAGTATGGGACTGGAATGGTTCAGTGATATAGCGTTTGAATCCAGCTGATTTTGATAAATGCCTTACTTGGAACCCTCATAAACGACAAGGAACTGCTAGTAGATACCAATTACTACAACACTAACTGACAAATGTTTAAAGCTTCGACTGTATTAAAAAAAATTGCATTTATATTACCATTATCAGGCCCATCTGAACATATGGAATTGAGCTTTGGGGCTCTACTAAACCATCTAATACCTCCTACATCCAATCTTGACAATATAAAATCTTGAAATTTGTCGCAAATCAACTCATCTGTAATGATCTAAACATCCCATTTGTCACAGACCTAGCCCGAAATAGATATTCCTCTATTCAATAATAGGTTTCTATTTCTTCCCCCCCCCCAAAAAAAAAAAGTTCATCATAGTAAAACTTTAACGAGTTAACGTTTCGGGGGTCTTTCCCATCATCAAGAGTCGCTAAAATACATCAATAATTAATAACTAACATCAAATTACACTATTCACATATTGAATATGTGAGGTGGGATGATTGTTGTTGTCTGTTTATTATTTTCATTTTTAAAAACAATTTTGACAACATTTTTTGTTAAAAAATGGATTTTTAATTTTTAGACAACTCAGGTAATATATAAAAAAATAATTTTTTATGTAACATTGTTATTTAAATGTTGTTAATGTTTTTAAGTTATTGTATTAAATAGTGTATCTTGATGTTAGTTATTAATTATTGATGTATTTTAGTGAGTCCTGATGATGGGGAAGGCCCCCGAAACCTTGACTCGTTAAAGTTTTACTGTGATAAACTTTTTTTGGGGGAGGGGGAAGAAATAGAAACCTACTATTTTATTGATATCATTTGCAATCTTCCTTTAAACTTTTTTATTATACCTCTTTTCATTTCAAACTCCCTCCCTACACAAACCACTTTTCTATAATCCATCTTCCTTAGATATCCCTAATAGCCATTTTAGTGGGATTGAAAGAAAGTGGCCTCGGGACCTTCTCCCTTAATAGGCTAATAAAGAGCTACCAATGTGTTCTTTCTCAAGTCATTTTCACAACTTGTTTTCTTCCTTCACATTTACTTATTGTATTTGTATATAGTTGTAAATTATTATAACAAATTAAAAAAAAAAAAAATGATCCAGCTGTGTCAAAACAATTATTTATTCTGTCATTTCAACTGTGGACAAGGAGATACCCTAAGCATTTAGCCAAAGAAGAAAACCTGGCAGCTTAGCATAATTACCTCTTAGAATGAACATTAGCCATAAAACAGTATGAATCTCTAATGTACTAAACCGAAGACCCTATATGGGTCTGAGAAGTTACAGGTTTTTTAAATGTATTTCGAAACTCTCCACTGTGGAACAAACCTTTTTGTAGCAATCCCTTCAATCGCAGTTTAATTTGTTAAGGATGAGGAACAAAAATAACTAACTGCTAAGCATGATCTCAGTCTAATTACCTCATTGCAAGGCCTACTTGGCATAGAATTATTATAAATCAGAGTAAATACTTAATCCAAACGGGATGTAAAGGAACATTTTTTTACTGGCATGAACATCCATAGTTAATGCATCTTTTAGATTTTTAATTTCTGATTAAGTGAATTTCCATTTGGATAAAAGTGATTTTTTTGTTTGGAGGATGCCTAAATTGGTAAAATATTGACCTGATTAGTTGTCAACAGTATACCAGTTTTTGCTCTTTTTTTTCAATAGTATCAAGAATTTCATTTGATAATTCAATTTAAAATTGTAATATTTTTATGTCATTACTGATGCAGAACTTTTTTTTCTAGTATATGGCAATACTTGGTCAAACTCAGTTCTACAGGAAGAACAATTATAATTACAACACATTACATAGAAGAAGCGAGGAATGCTCACAAGGTAAATTCTTATACTCAACTATAGAATATTTCTTAAATTTTATCATAATAAACGTTCTGATTAGACTTGGTAACAGGTTGATACATTTATATAGGTCATCCCCCAGTCTATCTACTCTAATAATTATCCCTATGTTATCTCCTGGACTAAAATACTTATATACTACAACGGTAAATAATATTGAGTGGTGTAGTTTCTCACACCATGAAATGTCTGATAATTTTTTATAGGTTTTCTGAAATTTTAATTGAATAATAAAGGATTTTGCAGGTCTCTGTTGTTTTCTTCCGAATGTTTACATATTTAAAGTAAACAGTTACTAATCCTATACCTTTGTATTATAAACATTAGCTTCCCAATCAATTGCCTACTTTTTAGTATACCTCCAAATATGAACATGGAAACACGCGATTTTCGAGTAATATTTTTGTACGAGTTTAAACTCGGCTATTCAGCAGCTGAGGCCCCTAGTAATATTTGCAAGGCGTTTGGGGAAGGGAGTGTTAATGATAATCGCCGTTGGTTTGCTAATTTTCAGCAGGAGAAAACGACTTGGAAAACTTGCCCCGAGGAAGACCTCCGTCTGTAATAGACAACATGCAGTAGAAGGAAACCCCTAAAAATGATGATCAAGTGAAAAGTGCGTTTTCAGATTTTGTTTCACTTCAAAGCACAGAGTTTTTCAGTTCGGGGATAAAAAAAGTTGGTGTCACGTTGGGAATAATGTGTAGAAAAAGAAGGTAAATACTTCGAATAAAATTATCTTGTTTTCATATCGTATTTTTAATAAAAATCCTTTACCTTGAAAACGGACATTTCATCTGACACAACCCAATATATACATATTTCAACAGAAAAATTATCATTTTCCAAAACTATTATAAAGTAAAAAGTGCATCTGTAGAGACTAAAACAAATTACTCTAAATATAATTTTTGCCTTGACACAGGCATTTCATCTACGTGGCCAGCCATCAATATCAGCAGCACTTCTTCAGAAAAGACCTCAACATCTTGGTTAAGTTAAGGTTTGCTCTGTAGCATGCCATTCCTAGAGGCTTGACAACCAGTTCCAAAATATCGTCCTGATAGTTATGAATGTTTTTCACAAAAATGGTGCTTTGTGATGATATCAACGTAAACTCCTCACTTAACCGTCACTGGTAAAGGGTGATGATACCTTTTAACTCTTCTAATGACTTCCTGGTCTTCCTAAGAGCTGTTTTGCACACGATCATTTTGGCAATTAAATTTTTCTTGGATTGTAAAAATTTTCTCATTGCCTAAACAATCTTTTGATGAGGACCATTGGTGTAACGGTCAAAGAGCTATAAGAGCTAGGGTTCTATCTTTATCACCTAACTCCATGTTAACGGAGCAAAACAAAAATACAAACTAATTGGGATTATTATCCTGACATGTAAAGAAAATAATCTGATAGAGATGAGGATTATTTAAATGATACCCAAGGAAGTAAACAAAGTTCAGCTTTTATAACAGTATTTATGGGAGAACTAAGTAAGCATGTATAAATGAACATACATTTTGGATTTTTAATATTAATCTAAAATATCAATTATCTGTTTTAATTAATTATGAAATTATAATTTTTAATAAGATGTGCCATTTTGACATTCATGTCTAAATTACTGGCAGTAGATAGGTCTGATGAGAGAAGGCAGGTTGTTATGCGAAGAGGCACCCGAGAACATCTTGCTCCAGCAGCAAGTGCAGACGCTAGAGGAAGCATTTCTAAAGCTGAGTCGCAGCCAAGAAAAGATAGAATATGTTTCAGCTGATCAGGTAAGCTAGGTTTTATCAGTATATATATATTTTAATCCAATGTTTGTTAGCAACAGCTGCTTTATGAGGTAAAATGCCTGATTTATGAGATGAAACAACTGTTTTTTTGTTTATATTAATATTGAAAAGTAGCCAAAAAAAGTATTTTTACATATAGTTTTTAGGAAAATTCATCCTTAATAATTTACCTTATTTGTACCTCTACAACCCAAAGAGGGTTTTCTATAAATATTTTAGGGTTATTACCAAACATAAAACTTAAATATTTTAATGGCTTATTTATTTATTTATTTTTCTCTTGAAAATGTTCTCTTACAACAAAAACAAATAGTTTCTTATGGTTTAGTTACTTTCTTATGTAATGTATCAATTCGATTTATATATCCTGATCCAGGCATTTCAGATGTGTTAACTGAAAAAGATATAAGAAATGGCAAGGAAAGATAGAACTCAAATGAATCCAGATAGAACTACTAGGATGACCTACAAGAAAAAAGTGGATGGAAGGTGTCCAAGAAGACCTCAGAACACTTGAACAGAAAGGCGTTTAGGAAGCGTTGGCTGGATTTCACTTTTCAATCTTATCATTTGTTCAACTTGGGTTCAGTACATAAATAGATTATACTGAGATTTTCGCAGTATTTGGGTGCCTACTTTATAGTTGGTGGGAGTGCCCCAGGATAGTCTTTTAATGTAGGGTCGTCTAACAGCTGAAATAACAGAATAAATTATTGTGGATGTAATTAGTTGACCGTTGAGAATTACTGGAAGGAATTAGTCCGGGTGGCGGTCATTAAATGAAACAACTAAATAGTTTCAACTATTTTATTGTTTGCCAACGTTTCGACCCCCTTTGTGGGTCATCATCAGGGCGCATGGTGGGACATGGAAAGTTTCCATGGAAAGTTTCCATTCTCCCACCATGCGCCCTGATGATGACCCACAAAGGGGTCGAAACGTTGGCAAACAATAAAATAGTTGAAACTATTTAGTTGTTTCATTTAATGACCGCCACCCGGACTAATTCCTTCCAGAATAAATTATTCTTCCATAGAAATTATTCAAATCTGGGACCCAGAGAACAGTATTCTAGTGCATTATGCCTCTTCCTTATTAATTTATTGATTTGATTACTCACTACATTGTGTGTTAATGCTTAATTTTTTTATTTTTAAAGAATTTTTAGAAATAGAATAGAAAAATTTTTTTTATTCTGGGACTAGGTCCCCTAAGAATAACAGGTTTGTACAGTATATGGAAATATACATGTCTGGCCAACAGACAGAAGGAACATAATTAATAAATAATTACAATTATGGGTTAATATATGTGTGCATATCATAAACGCATATACACACATATATACAAAAAAATAAATACAATGATAAAATTAAAATAAAAACAATTCTTAGAAAGTATTTTGTTGAACGGAATTAAAAATTAATTATAACAAAATTATTCTTCATTCAAAGTGTGATGTCAGAAATATAAATGTTACAGTTTCTAAGCGTCTTTTTGGGATAATAAAAGGTATTGGAAAAGTTGGGATTTGAATGAGGAGAGGGAAGCAGCATGGCGGATATGAGTAGGTAGAGAATTCCAGAAATTAGAGGAGCGGACAAGGAAGGAACGATCAAAAGTTTTAGTCCTATGGATAGGAAAATAAAGGTCGGAATGGCGCTATCTTGTTTCAAGTGAGTGGACTGAGGATTTAAATTGTAGGAGACTGTGGATGTATGGAGGGTGTTGAGAGTTAATGGTTTGGTAAAGGTATGATCCTAGGAAATATTGTCTGTGGATTGGGGGGAGGAGCCACTTTAACTCACCGTAAAAATGGGTCACATGAGACCTCTTCGGAGTACTGAGGACAAATCTTAAAAATATGTTCAGATGTTTTACTTGAAAAGAAAATTATAAAGCTTAACGAACAACAGAAATTATACATATGTTCTGCATTGGGGTATGTTGATACTCTATTTTCATTATTTTTATGCTGAATCGAACTAATATATTTGTTATTGTTTAATAATACATAATGATCTCTCGTTTGCTTGATATTTACAGAATGAAAATAACAATACCAAAGATACTCCACCGTTGACTCTTAAAAACAATGAAATGTTCAACTGGTATCGAGTGAAGGCACAGATAATGAAAAATGTCATATGGATGAAACGAAATACTGTGTAGGTACAATCTGAGTATTTTTTTTAAACACCTTAAATTGAATAAATTATAATGATAAGTGATATAAATCGTTTGTTCCTGCAAATTAATACAGTTATAGTAATGTAATATATAGAAATTTGACATATTTGTTTTAAAATATTTATTATTTAAGATCCCTTCGAGTCCAGTTATTCAAATCCTGTAAAATGGTATATATGTATATATATATATATGTATGTTTGTAAGTATAGCTAAAAAAGAAGTGTGTGTCGGTGAAATCATATGTTTAAACTATGTAAATGCCTAGGATGTTACAGCAACTTTTTTACCTCAATAGGTTAAACAAAAAATTACCTGACATCTCACAGGCTCAGGACCACCATTTTACATCCCCTCCGAAGGACAGCATAACCAATGATTTCTTACTACTTTAAAAAATCCTATGGCTATGTGCCAAGTTTGAACCCATGACCTCTGGCATAGAAGACTGTTATTCTAAGCAATACTCCACAGGTGACTCCTGTGGACTGGTTTTGCCCTGTTTCCTGTAGTTTACTGAAGGAAAAACATTTTCGATAGGAAAAAATAATGAAAATTTGCCCTTGAAATCCTGTTTGTCTATTGCAATGTGGATCAAAGCCCATTTTATTTTTCATTGAAATAGCGAATTTAATCAAAAGCATTAGTCTGTTATTGAGAAAAATTTCTTCAGTTTTGTATGTCTCATCAGATACAAAAAGACTATTTTTCGAGGCCTGGTTCGTCAAGATTGTGAGTATCATAAAATATGTATTTACCTTGAAAATTATAATTTGAATATTTAATGATCGCAATAATTTCCCTTATTTTATTTTATTTTTTAGATAAATTAAAGAAAAATATCTATTTATATATGACACTAACAAACTCAATTTAAATAAACAGTTCTATTTTAACCTTGAATTGTAACAATACCATGTCAAAAGTTGGCCTAAGATTTATGCTGAAACGGCACAATAAATTCAGTTCACTTAATTAAAGTGTTCCTATTACTACACCTCTATCATCTTCACTTTATATTCTATCTACAGTCACCTATTCTTCCATTATTATATTAATTATAAGTTCTTAAATTATTTTTAGTTTAATACTTAGTTTAATGATTAATAATTAGTTTAATAACTATCAAAAACTAATTAGTTAATTTTTTTTTATAAAACATTTCTTTTGATATAAATTATAAAATCTATTATCTTAACTAAAATATACATTTAAATACGAGGCATGTTTTTTAAGTAAGTACTGTTTTGGAATTAAAAAAAGGCTTGCAAAGATATCAAAATAATTTTATTTTTACATGAAAGCCTGCACCTTAGTCTACTTTTCTACATAATTTCCATGAATTTTGAGGCACTTGTCATAACGCGGCACGAGTTTTTGAATACCCTCCTCAAAAAATTCTGCCGCCTGGCTTGTTAACCACTGCATCACAATGTTTTGACTTCATTATCGTTTAAAGATGGCAATTGAGTAAGGGTATCGTTTTGCTGCGTGACAATGCCCGTCCGCATGTGGCTAATCGGACCAAAGATCTCATCAAATCATTTAAATGGGAAACTATAAATCAACCTCCATACAGCCCTGATCTGGCGCCCAGCGACTACCATTTTGTTCCTGCACTTGAAGAAACACCTGGGCAGTCGGCGTCATCAAGACGATAACCAAGTCAAAACATTTGTGATGCAGTGGTTAACAAGTCAGGCGGCAGAATTTTTTGAGGAGGGTATTCAAAAACTGGTGCCGCGTTATGACTAGTGCCTCAAAATTCATGGAAATTATGTAGAAAAGTAGATTAAGGTACAGGCTTTCATGTAAAAATAAAATTATTGCAATATCTTTGCCTGTCTTTTTTTAATTCCAAAATGGTACTTACTTAAAAAACATGCCTCGTGTTACTTTTGAATTGTTTTTACTGTTCTTCTCTTGTTTTTACAGTTGTTGTTTCTTTAAATTTTTACTTTTTATTCATTCTTTAACTTTCTTTTTTTCAACTATATATATATATATATATATATATTTTTTTTTTTTTTTTTCTTATGGAGATTGGATATACATATTATATCCAGGCCTTGATGACTCGGGTTTTACGGCTTAAACCCAAACAAACAATTATAAGTTCTGGCGAATTAAGAATTTAATGAACTTTATTTCCTTTTATGATCAGTAAAACATTTACCTAGCTCTTTCTCTTACAGGATAATGTTCTTCTTGCTCCTGCTACCCGCAATGCAATCCTTTATCTACTCATACTCGTTCGGGAGGCAACCTATAAAATTGAAATTCATCATTTTATCTGATGAAATTTCTTCCAGCACTCCAAATTTGTGTTACTCGAACAAGCCATATGTTGGTGAACTTAATTGTACGATACCAAAGCCGTTTACCTGCCAGTATGCACAAATATTGAATCAGACTTTTGATGTAGTAAGTATTTAAAAATTTCAATTACTATTTCAAAGTATTTAATGTAAAATAGTAATGAAAATAACAATATTTTGGATAAAGTCTGGAACATCATCTTAAATAATTGATTTCAGGTATATAAATACAGTTATTCAGAAGCCAAAGAAGATATAGTACAAAACAAAGCATGGGGTATGATATACATCCACCCCAACTTTACTGAAGCTGTCGTAGAGAGGTTGAGTTTGAACATGAACGATCTGTCGAATGAAACAATTGAAACGAGTGAAGTGGCTGTCACCATGGATATGTCTAGTAAGTTATTTATAGTTACTTAAATGTAGTCAAAACATTACTTTTTTTATTCAAACAAATATACCTCCTAAATGGTAGGTCCTAGTAACAAATTTTATATAAATAAATAAATGATAAAAAAAAAATATCCATTAAATTTCTGACTATGGTACTGTCATCAGATTTCCAATCCAAGCATAACCAACAGAATTACAAAAACTATATATTCCCAGCCAAAAAACATAACGTATTCAGTTTAAAAAATGCTGCAAATTATTACAGAATGGTTGATTATTTCCAAATAACTATATTAGATTAAAACTGTTTATATAGCTGTTCAAAGGCAATTTACTTATATGAAAAGCAAAAAATAATTCAAAGAAAAATGGTCAAACTATATACCTGCTATTTTTTAACCGATTTCAATGATTCTTTTTTCATTTTCATTTTTCAACAAACATTTATATAGACAAGATTTCAATTTTTATTTTTTTATATTCATCATAGTGTCCTGATCCTAAAAATCAATACAATTTTTTCTCAATCTTTTAGGCTAGGCCTATTTATGGGTAACATTTCAAGTTTTTTCCTTTTTTATAATTATTCACGGTTTCTTGGTTAAAAAACTCAAATAAATTTTTCTCTATCTTGAAAAATAACTGAGTTATTTAATAGATAGAGAAATCATATTTATTCGGCGGATATCAACATCTGGTTGTTAGGTTTCGCAGGCGGCGGACAAAAGGATTTTTTTTTTTTGTTCATTATTCGGATTCTTTTTATCTTGAAACGTAAGCCCTCAAATTTGAGAGGGAGGGGAAATTTTTTTTTTGGTTGATTACAAAGGTTCATTATTGAAAATAATAAACCAAAACCTGTGCCTATAAAATTCATGAAGAGTCTTGGTTTCAGTGAATATAGAGATTCATAATGTTTCTAGACCAACGGTTGTGCGAGGAAGTAATAAGGTCAAATTCCCTCACGAGCCACCAGATTTTTTTCCCCCAATTTTGGGATACCCACGTTATCCAAGCTGGGTGTAACCTATGAGGGAGGGTTTCCCTACCTGAGGGTTGTCCAATGACAGAAATAACATGATAAATAAATTATTCTGCCAGGTTTCGAAGATGGGCCCCGAAGAACAGTAGTCTAGTACTCTATCCACTAGACCACATCGCTCCCTTAATATTTATTCTTATTATTATATTATATAGTTCATTGTAAAATTTAAAATTTCTAAAAGGATAATACTTTTTTATATTCATTTTAAATATCCTATTGAATTATTTTTATTTGACTTGGTTTTATGAATTTATTTTATATTTCAGATTATCTAATTAGCAATTTTATCAAGCAGCAATTGAATGAAGATATGAAAAAATTTATTGAAAAACTATCAGCTTCATGTTCAGGTATCTCTCATCATGAGTTCGGCAAGTCCCCTATGAAGGTAAAAATGATTCTTATTGTAAATAATAAATTTATTTATTTTAAGTCCTGTTATTAGTACAATAAGTATTTTTACATTTCTAGTTCATGGACCCGATATTTGGTGGTAAAAATCCTCTTACATCACACAGTGGACTACCAGGATTTTTTTGTTCGTAAGTATTATGTAATATCACATCTAATAAAAAGATATTTTCATAATATTTAATATTACTTGGTTATCAATATGGCCGAACCAATGCCACGCAGTATGCTTGTCAAGTATACCTTCCTCTTTATATTTAATAACTTCATGAGTTACTTCTGCTGCTGTGATCCAATTAGTAGTAATGGTTATAGTAGTCCTAAGTAATGCAATTTTTAGAATTGAATAAAAACTACTTTAGTTACTGGCAAACTATTTTAGTAAAACGGTTCAAGTGATCACTGGTGTACTCAGACTTTAGGCCCACCTTTAGAGGCTTCAGTTACCTTATTTATTTATCATTTATAATATAATACTTTTTGCAAACCTGTACATGATATTCGCGTGGTCTTTAAGTCCTTTTCGAGCCCCCAAAAAAAAAAAAATAATAATACTTTTTGTTACTTATTTTTACTGCTATTACATTCTTTTTTTTTTTGTTCTTTTAAAAATATTTATTGATATCTACAACTGTATTTAAAAAAAATACATCAAGTAAATGTGATGGTTACATAGAAAATGGTCATGAAATACATGTAGAGCCACTACCCAGTGGCAGCACTCTAAAAATACTTTAAACTAGAAGGTCTCGTGGCCATCTTCTTTTCAGACACCTCAGAGGATTATCAGGGATCGATGGTTAGGGATGGAAGGAACGGTATCTGGTTCGGGCTAAGTCAGCGACATATGGAATATTAAGGTCTTTGTGGATGAGTTGATTTGTGACGAAATAAGGAGCATTGAGGATTTTACGAAGGATTTTGGATTGTAAGGATTGGATACGAGTGAGTTCGATGGTTTAGTAGAGCTCCATAGCTCTACTCTGTAAGTCCATATCGGTCTGATGATGGTCATATAAATAAGTCTTTTATAATTAAGAGGAAGGTTGGAGCGTTTGTCCAGTAAGTAGTCGAAAACGCCAGGCAGTTTCTTGTCGTTTCAGTCTTGTATAGGGATTCCAAGTTAGACGTTTATCAAGGTGGAGTCCTAGGTATCGAATCTGTTCAACAGGGGCTAGCGGAGTGTCATTAAAGGATACTGTAGGGCAGGATGTCATTGGTTTACGACGAAGGGTAAAGGTTATCTGGTGGGATTTGTTAGAATTAATTTTAATCCTCCATTTCTGGCACCATACTTCAAGGTCTTGGATGTGGGATTGAAGAGTGTGGGAGGCTGTAACAGGATCATCATCAACTGATAGCACACACGTGTCATCAGCATAGGTAGAAAGGAAAGTGTTGGGATATCAGCTGTATAGACTGTATAAAGAACGGGTCCTAGGATGCTGCCTTGAGGAACACCAGCAGATTGAGAATTGGAGGAATAGAAACTATTGTGATTTATTTTGAAAGATCTATCAGCGAGGTAGGACTGGATAATAAGAAAACAGGTAGGAGGTAGAAATAGACGGAGCTTGTAAAGCAATCCCGGGTGCCAGACTCGGTCAAAGGCCTGTTCTACGTCGAGAAAGGCTCCCGTGCAGTACAATCTGGGCTCCAACGCAGATTATTATTACATTCTGAAATAGTTTAATGCACAATTTGTATTCCACTCTCTCCTAAAAACTGAAATAAGTATTTATTTAAGAGTTAAATAAAAAGATGTACCATTAATTTCAGGTTTTGCTTCTATTTCACCATGATATTTACTTCGGGAGCGATTATGATGGAAAAAATCATTGGAACTCTTGAAAGAAGCATGGCAGCAGGTATTATTTGAAAGTTTAAAAATTAGCTAGATTATAAGAAAATAGGATATTGATAGAAGTAAGAGTAAAATTGTGATGTGCACAGCACACTATTTTTACTTACCTCCGACCAAGTTGGTACAATCAATTTAAGAATTTTTAAATACATTTAGAGATGAAAATAAATTGTTAAAGAATTAATTACCTAGAGTTTCAATAAAAATGTGTTTTGTTAAATAATCTATCATATTATTATCTACGACAGTCAGTTATTTTTATCGGCTTTTTATCACCCTCTGTTAACGTTTACAACAATTTTGTGTTTAAGATAATATTTTTTCCAAACTCTTTAGCTTTCCAACAGTATAATATACATCTATATTACTGTTGACGTCTATATTTCTTCTTCTTCTTCTTCCTCTAACTCCTGTGTGCTGCTAAGCATGGAGTTGCCGTCTCGGTCCCCCTATCCTCCTATCCTGGTATCCCTAGCCATTCTTTTCATCTCAGGGATGGTTAGTCCTCTTGCTGCACCCAACTTCCCAATGTAGTCTAAATACATACACCTGGGTCTGCCACGAGGACGTCTTCCTTCAGGTCTGGTTTCAAAAAACCACCTGGCCTTTCGGGTATCATTCATTCGGCAGACATACCCGAACCAGTTCAGTTGCCGCTTTTCCAGGATGTCACGCACTGATCGTACTCCCAAATCCTCGCGAATCCTGTCGTTTCTAATACGGGTCCCTCCTTGTCTTGCCAAGTATTCTTCGGAGAAATCTCATCTCAGCTGCTGTCATCCTGCTAGAATGTTTATCGAGGGTTGTCCAGCTTTCGGATCCATATAAGAGTACTGGGAGGAAAACCGATTAAAAATCCGAATTTTAGCATCTCTGCTAACTTCATGCTTTCCCATTATAGATTTGGATACCTGGTAATACAGTCCATTGGCCTTATTATATTTCTTATGTTCAAAAATTGCATGAAAACATATTTTTTCTATTTTCTCCTTTCGTTGGATATCAAATTCATTCAACTTATATATTAATCCATTTTTTATCAATGCTAGCAAGATAATAAAGTTAATTTATTAAAATCTAAAAAATTAAAGGTACCTCAGCCGAAGAAAAATCAAGTTATCCGCATTTAAGTCCTGTCAGATGTTTTCAATCAGAATGAAACCCACATGATATTTAAGCCCATTAAATTTTACATCATTGTAGGGGGTTTAATCAAAATTGTTTGAACCGTTTTTGACTAAATCGTAAAAAGGTGAAAAATGCATGGTATAAAGTGGCTCGTCTGGCTAGCTGATTTTAATGAAAAAGATTCTGTAAAATCTCGGGCGTTTAGTTGTCTTAAATATGAAATTTCAGTTTTATAGCACTTTTAGTTTTTGCCCGGGAGTCACACAGATCTTTTTGCTGGACCTGGCCATTTGGACTCAGGGGACCCTAAAACGTGTATTTCTGTTGAAAACTGGAATTAGAAAATTTCCTTGATCGCAATACTTTCCCTTACTATATATTTCATGCCTAAGTAAGGGAACACATGAATTTAGATATGAAAATAGTAGTAGTAAAAAATTAAAAGTACTTCTTTCTTTCTTTCTACGTTCTTTTTTTTATAAAAAAGAAAAGTTCTGAAGTCAATAATAGACATTTTTAAACTGGAAATGAACAAGTTTTACTCAAATAAATTACAAAATTTCGTCCAATAAACAACAACTTTGGAAAACTTACTTTTTAAATTTTTCTTTTTTACAATTTTAACTTTTAAATTTCAATTTCAAATTTAATTTACATTTAATAAGACGTATTTCCCCCTCTGGCTTGAATGACTACTTCCACCCGTCTTTGCATACTTTTAAAAAGATTTTGAAGAAAATCTGGGGGTTGAAGAAAAGCTGGTTTTTAACATTTCAAGGGTAGTTGGAGTTGAATCTCGTGACCAAACCTTTCTATTGAGATAATCCAAAATGTGCTCGATTGGGTTAAGGTCAGGACTTCTTGCTGGCCAATCAATGGTGTAAATATTTGTGGTGTTCAGGTATTCAGAAACACATCTTGTGAGGACGAGCATTATCATGCATGAGCAATGATTCAGAGCCTATGGACGCCATAAAAGGCACTACTTGATCTTGAAGAATCATTTTTACATACCTCAAAGCATATAAAGTCCCTCCTTGGATTGGCACTAACTCGGTGCGGCTTCCCAAGATATGCCACCCAGAACATGATAGAACCCTCTCCACTTGTTTAAGGAATACCACCAAATGATAGAAAGAAACATTCATTATAAATATATAAGGATTACATTTTTATTCAATATACTTATAAATTTTACTTTTCCATTTCAGGTATGACTTATATGGAGGTTGTAATCGCTCATCTATGTGTCCAGGTTGTATTGATGACGTTTCAGAAAACGATAATGTACAGCGTGTTCTACTTTTATTTTGATTTCCCAATGCTTGGCGATCCCAAACAAATATTCATCTTACTATTTGCAATTGAGGCTGTTGGTATAGCGTATGGTATGCAAATACTTATTTCATGATTTAAAAAAAAAAAAATCTTTTAACATGATTTTTCCATTATTCTTTTTAAATTACTTCATCTTTAAAACATATTATGTGTAGAAGCCCTTAAATTCTGAATTTGTGATGTGATTTAAATAACCTACTTACTATCAATTCTTTTTTTTTTTTTACACAGGATTTTTATTGACTGAAGTATTCGAATCTGATCGGCTTGTGTCTTATGCTGGAATAGGAGGAACTTTAGCCGTATTCAGTTTAGGAGGTAAGGAACAGTTTAAATTTGTCTACCTTTCCTAGAACCAGATATATTAAATAAAATATTTTTTTCACTCGCAAACTTTCAGATATTTTTACGCTACTCCTGGGGAGGATTGGTCCCTGATATTTTGCAGAGTCTAATGTTTTAATATTGGGTTGTATCACATGAAATGTCCGTTTTCAAGGTAAAGGATTTTTATTAAAAATACGATATGAAAACAAGATAATTTTATTCCAAGTATTTACCTTCTTTTACAACACATTTTTCTCAACGTGACACCAACTTTTTTATCCCCGAACTGAAAAACTCTGAGCTTTGAAGTGAAACAAAATCTGAAAACGTATTTTTTACTTGATCATCATTTTCAAAAAGTTTTCCTTTGACGAAGTTGTCTAAATTCCTGAACAGGTGGTAATCTGTTGGGACAAGTTGGAAGAATATGGTAGGTGCGGAAGAACTTCGTAGCCTAGTTCTTTCAATTTTTGCATGGTATGTTTTGAAACATGCCGCTCAGTGAGATCATGAGATACCCATGTATCGAGCTTTTTTACTTTCCCAATACACTTTAAATGTCTGGAAACGGTAGTTGCACTTGCATTTAGTTGTGCTGAGAGTCCTTTAACTGTTTGGTAGGGGTTTCCTTCTACTGTATGTTTGAGGACATCGTTGTCTATTACGGATGGAGGTCTTCCTCGAGGCAAGTTTTCCAAGTCGGTATCCCCAGCTGAAAACTTAGCAAACCAACAGCGAATGGTCCGTTCATTAACACTCCCTTCCCCAAACGCCTTGCAAATATTTCTAGTGGCCTCAGCTGCTGAATGGCCGAGTTTAAACTTGTACAAAAATATTACTCAAAAATCGCTTTTTTCCATGTTCATATTTGGAGGCATACTAAAAAGTGGGTAATTGATTGGGAAGCTAATGTTTTATAATACAAAGGTAGAGGATTAGTACAAACAACTGTGACCTGCAAAATTCTTTATGTATTTCAGAAACTATAAAAACGGACATTTCATGTGAAACAACCCAATATCTAGTTTTACCTAACAAAATTTCATCAAAATCGGTGAGACACATTTGGGATCCTCGTGTTACGGTTGTAATTATTAATAGCACCAGTATATGTAAATAATATTAGTAATATATTCTGGCCGTACCTAAATACGCAAGTAAGTAGTGGTGGGGAGGCGCAGAAGGTGCATGCGCATCTCACATGCGATAAGACAGTGAGGCGCACGGAGTGGCAGTAAGAAGACACCCGAGTGACAGGCAGCTACGCTGGATTTGTTCTCCTCCACTAGACATCCCAACGACTTCGTGAGGAAGCCGGGAGATTTTTCCGGAAAGGAGATCGGAGGAAGGAGAACTGTCACACGAGGACTTACGGTAATTGGGAGAGCACTATTAACCCGCCTCCCTGTGTTGTGTTGTTGTAAATAATCCTACTGGCCAGAGGAATAAGGACTATAGATATATAATAGATAATATAATAGATTTAATAGAGGATATTATGGGTTTTTATTTTTTATTTGTTTATAAAAATATAATTGAGTATAAATAGTTTTGTTTTTATAATATTCTAAAGTAGGTTTTTTATTTTGGTTGATGTAAATATATTTTCTATGTGTGAATTGTTTTTTTATTTTTTTTATCCTTTAATTAAATATACATGTTTTTTTTATATCTTTATTATACGAGAAATTTTATGTTTGTTTATTTATTGTATGTGTAAAGGTACAGCCAGAATTTAATTTATTTACTTCTTTATAGCCTAAAATCATGACTGGTTTTACTTTAAAGTTTATGTTTAATGTTTTCGTTATTTACATAAAAAAAATAACATGGCGCCCTGAATAATAGACCAGGACAAATTTGAACCCACACCCTTCTCCACTGAGTGTCGGCAATCTATGAGACGAGGGTTACACTCTCCTTGTAAGAACTTATGAATTATAACCCATATTTCAGTATAAGCAATGGGGATCTCCTTTTTCATCCTCAATAGTTAGTAAATGTTTCTGAATTTTAATTTATCACCAGTTCTTCTTGCAAATTCCATCAGTTCTTATTGTTACTTCCATAAGTAGAAGAGGTCGCACCATTCATATTTGTTGGGTTTTATTATTATTATTTTTTAAATTTATTTCATCACAGCTTCCGCGGGCATTAGCACCTACCCAGAACTAAGTCAAGGGCGAGGCTAGTGATATTTATTCCTTAATGTTCATCACTTTCTTAACAATACTCGCAGTACCGAGTAACATAGTTTTCTGCATCTTATCCTGAGTGTTGAGGGGAAGATCCAGCTCCTTCATTGAGTCAACAGTCATCTCTGGGATCAGGCCATTAGTTGAGATGATCAACAGCAGCACTCTCACTTGTACAACTGCTGCACCTCTTCATTCAGATCCTGATATTTTCGGACCTTTTCTGCGACTACCTTATGAACGTTGTCATCTGATGGCTCCTCCATCTCAGTGATCTTCCCATATTTATCTCCTTTTAGCATTAGTAAAATATCAGGCTTGTTATGCAGAGTTGTGTTATTTGTAATAATTGCCAGATCCCAGCTTGGCGTGCTGTCTATGAATGACTCACTGTGGGCTGTATTTATAATACGGGCTATAGTGCTTGGTGAACCATTTTAGCCACGTTATTATGCCTCAGCAAGTATTCCTTCCCAGCGAATACTTGACAGCCAGACGTGATATATTGAATTGAATCCATCACTGTATTATTATTATTTATTTTACAGCACTTCTTATAAAGGAATATTCCTGGAGAGGAGAAGATTAACTCCAACCACTTCAGGTGGTTTTAGTCGAATGATACTATTGTATGTTCAGGAAACTCCTAACAATTCTAGCTGTGTTCAGCAGTACAGCTTTGGATAGGCCCAACTGCTTTGGTATTAGACCATTGCTGGATATCACAATTGCCCTCTCAATAACACTCTCCAGCTTGTACAGTTCTTTTAGCTCAGCTGCTAGAGCTTGATACTTGCGATTTTTTCTGCACAGACTGAACTTGTGTTGCCATCATTCAGGACAGCTATATCAATTAGCTCAGCATTTTTCTTTTTGGAGTCAATCAAAACGATGTCAGACCAGTTGTGGAAAACTGTGTGATCAGTTATGAATGACTGGTTCCAATACAATATTATTCCTTCATTTGATTGAGGTCTTTAGTTTTTTATTGATAATACGGTATAGAGTCGTTTTACAACATTCTTTTTAAACCAATCGCCTGGTGATAGACCTTTGCAACCTCGTCATGCCTCTTAAGGTATTCCGTCCGAGCCAGCGCCTCATCCTCCAGTGATGTGCTGGATTGATTCAGAAGTGCTTGCACAGAGTCTGCATTTGTCTGATATATTTTGTAATACATCTGCTTGATGTATTATTATTATAATTCTTTAATTATGAAATAATAATACTTTGCCCTTTTGTGTTATAGGAATAGTCTGGCCACTGCAAGGAGCTCACTACTTGGTGAAGTCTTGGGTCTGGGCGTTTCCAGTGTCACCAGCGGTCGACAGTTACAAGGATATAGCTTCCAAAGGATACAACTTCTCCCATTATACAGTATATTTTGGGTTTTTATCCTGCGTTTTTTGGACAATCACGTTATCGCTAATTTCTTACGCTATAGCGAAAATTCGCAAGTATCATCGTATATTTTAATCACTTAGCTAGTAACTGTAAAATATTAAATCTTGGGTCTGTTTGTATTTATGTGTAAATAGTGTAAATAAAATTACAGATATTTAGTTTAATAAGTTATTTTTAACCTTCACTTATTGTTGTAAATTTATATTTAAGAATATACCACAGACATCAATTATATCTTACAAAATAGGATCAGTCTCATTTTAATATTCTAATCGTGTATTATTTTTGGCGAGATACATTATAATGTATTTTAAATTAATATATTTTAAAATAATGAATTTATATTTAAGGATATCTTGTATACAATGTAATGGATCATTTTTATTTGAGATTTTGTCCATCGGATTTTGATTGAGCCAATTGCAAGTCGAACTGTTTGAAAAAATATTTATTTAATTCTATTGACAATCCTTAATTTTTCCTATTGGAATCTGATATTTCAGATTTTAAAATAATAATTCAATAGAAATTGAAATGTAGACTAATCATAGTTTTTAGGTATTTTTTAAACGATGAATTATAGCCTGTTTCAGTATGTTGAATACTTTTATTGAAAACAGAATTCATTAAGGGAGATTTAATTATAGCTGGATATTTTAATTTGTGTGTAATCATATAAATGCTTAAGAAGGGAGATTACTTAATAAATTGACTGCTTTTAATTAATATTGGTAGACCTTAATTTTAGGATGCTAAATACCAAATTTTAGGGTTAGCTTTATAATAATGGATATAATTAGTCAACTGTTGAGAATTACAAGAAGGAATTAGTCTGAGTGACGGTATGTAAAAGAAACAATTAAATAATTTTAACTATTTATTGTCTGCCAACATTTCTACCTCCATTTTGGGTCATAATCAGGACTAAAAAGATACAAAAGGAATACATTGAGTGTATAGTAACATATGAATGGGAAAAAACAATTAAAGAGAACATATACAAAAAAAGGGGTATATATGGATTATTAAAAATTATAATAACACTAAAAACAATCTTGTGTCTTTTCATTTTAGGCAACCCATTACTAAGTTATAATAACAGTTATTTAAATAATAACAAAGGTTACATCATTATTGAAAAACATATGATTTATTTACTATCATATTACTATAAAAAGGTTATTGTTCTGAACCCTGCTGTTTTCAAACCATGTACCTTTGTATACACTTCTGGATTCATTACATCTCTGTCTTCGACATCTCCAAATCGGAACGCATTTCTTAGGTAAATTATTTTCATGAAGTGTCTTTCTGTGCATATCATTTTTCCATGTAGAACACCGATTCTATGTAAAAATTGTATAGCTATTTTATTTGACTTCAAAACTGAATATAATTCTAACAGATCCATTTTTAAAATACAGAGCACAGAAAACTTTATACATCAACTCAAACTGCGATAATAACCTTTAGAGAATTACAAATATGAAATCATATGATTGTATCTGATATAGATGAATCACTGTTTAAATTCATAAAATAACTGTTATCATAAACAATCAAAAGCAGAAAAAATACTTCATATTTAATATTTGAAATAATCAACTCCATAGCCTCTGACAACAACCACTACAAATCCCAATGGATTCCAAGTCGCGTAGGATTATCTGGAAATGAGGCTGCTGACAGAGCTGCTGGGACAACGCAACCATTGAAAGAGAACGCCAAGGTACCCATGATGGATCTCCTAAGACACTTAAGGGAAGAAGAAATAAGAGAATGGCAAAATAGGTATGACTGGGAGTCACAATCAAAATGGAGGGACTTCTATAAGGTACAACCCAATGTGAGCCTTATTCCATGGTTTGCTAGGCATCAGCAACTTACAACAACAAATATCGTACAAATCGTACCACTGAGGACTAACCACGGGTGCACTAAGAAACATCTTGCTCTTATAAAAATAAAAATAGATGGAAAACTTGAAGCCTGCGGAGAGCCAGAAGACCTGCGACACTTAGTTTTCAGGTGCAAAAAATACATGAGAGAACATGACTTTACACAAGAGGAAGAGACTGCATTTTTAAACAACTTAGACAAAGTGAATATCAACAAGATAGAAATGTTTTGTTTTTTTAATTCAAATTGTAAACTTTAGTTTTAATCAATGCTTTCAATAACTCTGTACTTGTACATACATCTCTTTTAAATTGTACACTGACCAGATAGGATTTGTTATCAAGTCTTGAAGGTCATTTGTAATATAAACAAATAAATAAATAAACAACTGTTAACATAACTGAGTTACAGGTTGCCTAAAATGAAAAAGGGCCCTCAATCTTTTATATACTAATGAGTTATAGGATGCAAATATGTAAAACATAAAAATAGAAATCAGGTAATTAAAATAAAATGACCTTAGTATACTAACGAATGGGGCTTTACAGAACAAATTCTGACTCAAGTTCTGTAAAGCCCTTTCACCAGTATAGTCATTGTAATTTAATTATGCGATTTCTTTACCCATCTATTTCTATTTTTATGTTTTACATATTGACATCTTCTAACTTAATAGTATTTAAATGTTATTTTTACTTTTATTTTAATTTTTAGTAATCCATATAGCAGGTAATAATAGTGAACAACAATAAAAATGCCTACGAAGCTCCCGGAGGAGTATAGAGCATGGGGCCTGGAAGTGAGTAAAGAAAAAAACAATATATGGTATTCAATGGGAATATAGGAGCCTTATCCCTCGAAAATTGGGAATTAAAAAAAGGTAAATGAGTTTGAATATCTTTGCAGATGGATAACTGAGGATAGCAGCTCTTCCAAGGACATCATGGAAAAAATCACGAGAGGATGGTGGGTAATTTGAACACTGAATTCTGTGTAATGGAGCTAGCAGGTGAATCTCCGAACCAAAAAAAATCTATTCCATTCCTTTTTGGGAAGCGTCATGCTATGTGCAGCAGAAACTAAGATGATTACCAAAAAGATGGACTTTTGGAGGCGCTCTTGTGCCGTATCTATACTACAGCTTGTTCCTAACCAAACTATATATTGTTCAACAAGAAAAAACTATTCCCAGCGAATTAGATATAAAAATGTTAAAATTGTTTAGACATTTACAAAGAATGACAGAGGAGCGATGGTCAAAGACGACCTTTCTCTGTCAAACTATGGAAAGGAAAAAAAGAGGAAGAGATGGTTACAGGATGTGGAGGAAGGCATGGCTGCCAGAGGTCTTCTATTAGGAGACTGGCTCGACCGAAAAAAGTGGCAAGAAAATTTAGGAACGGGAAACAACTAAATTTTAAAATAAGATAAGATAAGCCTTCATTTACACATATTTACAATTTTGTTGATACAGAAAGTTTATATATATATATATATATTTATTTTTATTTTAAAACACTTTTAATAATTGATATAAGTTAAAAGAAACAATGTGACCAAATATTGTATACAACTTTTTAAATAAAATTTACTAACATCTTTTTTAATAAAATTGCAAAAAAAGTTGATTAATTAAAAATTTTATGTTTAGATAAATAAAAATAAAATTATTTTCTACTGATGTGTAGGCCTCTCTTGAAGGAGGAATAGTCTTGATCGGTGACCAACCGTACCTTCTGGATTATGAGTTCGCTGCTTATTTTTTAATTTCTTGGCATTTTAATTCCCAATATTTTCGATCTTCTGTTTTCCTGTGCCAAGATATTCCTTCTTGTTTTTTAATTTCGTCCGACCATCTCTTGAGTTGCCCTCCTTGCTTACGTTGCTTTCCGAGAGGTGTCCATTCGGTAACTGCCTTGCTCCACCTGGGGTCCTTTATTCGCATTAAATGCCCAGCCCATTCTCATTTTAGCTTCCTAATACAACCCACAGCATCCCTCGCCAAAGTAGCCTCTCTCAGAGTCATATTTTTTACTTTATGCTTTAAATTCACATTTGTCATGCTCCTCCAATATACTCGTCAATAAAAAATAATAATTCATATATACCTCTGTTTTTCTATATTCTCTTTAATTGTTTTTTTTTTTTCACTTATATATGTTACTATATACTCCTTGTATTTTTTATATTTTTTGTCCACAATGGGGGTTGCAACATTGGCAGGCAATAAATAATTAAAACTATTTAATTGTTTCTTTTACTAACTGCCAGCCGGAATAATTCCTTCCTGTTATTTTTTTAACTTATTGATAATTATATAAAAGCATTTTAAAAAAATTATATCATCTAAATTAAAATATATGATGAATTTTTCTAAAAGTTGCTATATTTTTATTACAAGAGTGGTGATTAATAGCATAAAGTTAAAAGGTAAACTACATTTTTGATTAAGAAATTCATGTGCTCATTTCAACCAACTCAATGCAATCACTATAATTATACTATGAGGGTTTGGTTCAAGCTCTGCAATTCTGTGTTGTAAAACATCCTAAATTCTCCTAAGAGTCATCTCTTTTCATACCAAATATTGTATGCTATACCTTATTTTTGAAAACCTTAATAGGTTATTCATCTTTTAAAGTTAGGAACCAGGTTTCACAGATGTACAGTAGTGTATCTACTAAGGATGATGTTTTTTTTATCTATCATTTAAAATTATTGACAAGAGTTGTAAGCTAAGAAATTTTTAAACCAGAAATAACATACAATTACCACCTTTTTTAATATTGATTTTTTTTTCCTCTAGAATTTATTTTATTTTTTTGTTATAATGGACTCGTAATACTTTTCTCCTCGCTCAGTCTCAGTTAAGTGGATAGGCTTTGTGCATACAGTATTATGTATTGTACAGTCCTAATTCCGAAAAGGTCGGGAATACAGACAATAATAAATAATACCAAATGAAAGAAAAATCAAAGTCTTGAGTCATGTAGTCATATAGGTTATAAAGAAAACAGTCCTTTTGAGTTATTTAGTAGGTCCATATTTTTATTTTTTGTATAAAGTTTTAACTGATATCTTGACATCACAAACATTTTGCCCCCTATAGATATGTTAATTTATACATTTTTAAAATTATATAATCCAATCAATTTCATAAAAAATGATCCAGTTATGACTAAAATAGAGCATTATTTTATTCCATCTGCTGTTGTATTTAATGAATGTTTTTATTTATAAATGATTCACTATTATTCAGGAACAATTTCTAGTCAATATAACAAGATTAATAGGGCTGTGGCTGTAAAATATTGTTCTCATGAAAGTTAGAAATCTGTGATCTCCAAGCATTTCCCTAGTCCTCAATGGTACAATTTGAAAAAATTAAAAAAACGAGTGCATTTCAAATTTGAGAAATTATATAAGATGAAATGCACGATAAGGTCTGTTAACTTCAGCAGATACTATTTGCTAAAAATGCACTAATCTATTAAGTGTTTGAAGATTTAAATAATAATAGTCATCTTATAAATTCAGAATTTTATTTTAATTTTGTTCCTGTACAAAAAAATGTAAATAAGAAATGAAGAAATTGAATAAATAATATTTTGCAGAAATACATTTAAATCGTTGATAATTTTTAGTCTACTCCCCCATCCCCTTTTCCTATAATAGGTTCCTTATTTTGTTGTGAACACTCTTCATTGAAGATTCTTAATTAATAAATTTGAAAGAATATTTAGTCATTTATACTTGTATACTACCATAGAAATATTGTTGTGACTTCCATTAACTAATGGAGAGAATATAGTGAATGAAGCTTCAAAACAGTTACCTCAAAATTTTGGTAAAATAAATTTATATGTGTGACTCTTTAGATAGTTGATTTTTTATATTTTACTTTCACTTAGCTGTATGTGAAATATAGAGTAAGGTAAAGTATTGTCATTGTGAACATTTTCTTATTCCAGTTTTCACTGGAAATACACGTTTTAGGGTCTCCTTAGTCCAAATGACCAAGTCCTGCAAAAAGGTCTCTGTGTGGTGTAAGTCTAGTATGAAAACAAAAAGTCGTATGAAACTGAAATTTCATATTTAAGACAACTATACGTCTGAGATGTTCCAGTTACTTTTTCATCAAAATGAGCTGACCAGAAGAGCCACTTTGTACCATGCATTTTGCACCTTTTTAGGATTTTTTCAAAAATGGCTCTAATGATTTTGATTTAACTCACTATATCAATGTAAAATATAATGGCGTTTAATATTATATAGATTTCATTCTGATTGAAATAGTCTGACAGGGCTTAAATACAGATATTTTAAATTTTCTTCCTCTAAACTACCTTTAATTTTGTACATTCCAAAAGATTTACCATATCATCTTAATGGCATTAATGGAGGACGGCTAAATATACAGGTTGGGCGAATTTGATGACTAACTAAAGGATAAAACAGCAAAACTATTTTTTAATGTAATTTTTGTTTTTTTAATAATAAGAACAGTAATATACACTTATAATATACCGTTTGAAAGAGAAAGATTTTAGAAAAAACATTATGTTATACACAAAGTTTTAAAATGTTAAATAAAGTGACGAATAGAGAATAAACTTATTACTGATTATCAATTTAATAGTTCTACTATTTAATCTGAATCATATGTTTCCTACAAAAATGAATATACCGTTTATTTAAATCAACACAAAATATTATTCTAATTGAAGTATACTTAATTGTTTTTATGAGAGAAGTTGGTTCAGGATGCAGTCAATTTAACACAAAATTTCAGCGTAAACTTAATTTATTAGTTTAATTTATTTATTAAGGCACCAATAAATTAAGTTTACGCTTAATTGTGTGTTAAATTAGGCACCAATAAATTAAGTTTAAGCTTAATTGTGTGTTAAATTAGGCACCGATAAATTAAGTGTAAGCTTAATTGTGTGTTAAATTAGGCACCAATAAATTAAGTTTACGCTTAATTGTGTGTTAAATTGACTGCACCCTGAACCAACTTCTCTCATATATACACACAGTCAACGATTGTCACTTCTTGATTGTTTTTAAATTGATTTTAACAGTTGAGGTAAGTGAAAGTCGTGTGTTGCTCACTTTTTTCTCCAGAAGTTCCATCTTGCCAGATTTTTTTTCTTTTGATGCGAAGAATTTTTCTCCATTTGGTTAATACTGCTATCCATATTATTATATGGTTTCCTTCTATTTATTTAACATGAGGAAGTTCTATGTATGTTTATATATTCAATTTGCAATCTATACTTACATTCACTTTTTTAAAAAGCTTTATTTATTTATTTTATTTTTTTATAAAAGTGACTTTTAAGGAGTTACTGATTAGAGATTTTTTTAAATTTATTTAGGATAATTGCCACTATCTGTTCTAATCGATATTGACATGGTCTTTAAAAAAATATATATGTGTATAATTTTTCAGATGTTCTTTTATAACATATATTCAGTGATTTAACTAAATTTGTCATCCATCTTGAAGGTTTTCAATATCCCACATAATTCAGTATGTTCCCCCATATTTTATTATCACATATCCCTACCCACAATAATTTTTTTTTAAATAATAAAATGTAATTAAACACCCGAGAACTTGATGCAATGACTTATATATCACAAAACATATATATTTAAAAAGCTTTAAAACAAGAAAAAAGAAAAGAAAACAGTGAATAGAAGTAGAGGATTCCTGATTGAATATATAAACATACAGAGAACTTCATCGTGTTAAATTAATGGAAAGAAAGAAATATTATATTTTTTAATATGAATGTCAAAATATTTGTAGTTAATCTAAGAATTTTAACTTACCTTTTTCTAATGTGGTTGCTTTTAAGGTGTATCAGCCCTTTAATTTAATTTAAGATGACTTATAGTCTTGTAATCTTGTAAAACTGCATTCTATATTGAGTTCAGCAAAATTAAAAAACACATCTTTGTATTTTTATGTGTAAAAAAAAACAAAAAAACTTCATATTTACAAATAATATAATCTAACTTAATAAAATATCATCTTTCATGTAAAACAACATGTTTCTTTAAATCACTTGCAGTTACTGCTTTATAAAGACAATGCGAACACGGATGGCGTTTTTCTTTTGTATGCCTGTAGCGAATATGCCTTCTGAGATTACTGATATGGTTGCTTCTGTAATCGCAACTCTGGCATTTATATGGTTTCTCTTCTTTATGCCGCAGCATATGACACTTGAGGTTTCCTGAAAATGCTGTTTTGAAATCGCAGTTCGGACACTCAAATGGCTTTTCTTTGGTATGTAACAACATGTGCATTCTCAACGTACTGGTCCTGACGGCGCTGTAGTTACACAACAGACACGGATACGGTCTGTCCTTCGAATGGTGCAAGACATGCCTCCTGTAGTTGGCTATGTCTGCTGTTTTATAATCGCATTTCGTGCACTGGTGGGGCTTATCTTTAGAGTGGCATAAGGTGTGCTGCTTCAGATTGCTGCGGTAAGCGCTCTTGTAATCGCACTGTATGCATTTAAAAGGTTTCATCTTGGTATGCCTTGCCATGTGCTGCCTTACGTTCCCCGAACAATAGCTTCTGTAGTCACACTTGGGGCATTGATACGGCTTCATCTCCGAATGGCGTAGCATGTGTATCTTGAGGGAACAAGTGTAGGCGGTTCGATAATCACAGAGTGGGCAACAATAGGGCTTTGCCTTTGAATGGCAGACCATGTGCTGCTTTAAGTTGCTCGGGCAAGCACTCCTGTAGTCGCATTGGTCGCACTGGTATGGTCTCAGTTTCGAGTGTCGAATCAGGTGTGTCTTCAAGCTGCAAGCATAAGCCGTCTTATAGTCACAGATGGTGCAGTGGTAAGGTTTAGCTTTGGTGTGATGGCGCATGTGAATTTTCAGGTTTCCACTTGAAGAACTTTTATAATCACATTTCGTGCACTGGAAAGGCTTATCCTTTGGTTTAGATGATTTTCCCTTCCTTAATTGGATAACCTACGTGTTTTGTAATAGTTGATAACATTTTTATACAGTTCTTCGACTTCGTGTTTTTGTACAACAATGAAGTTGTTACAGCATGTAGATGAAGGTATCTCAGCTTTATTATTACATTTGGTTTTAGAAGTGACTTTTAAATGCTTGATGTGGATCACTTTCACATGAAGCTTCAAAACTTCCCGATTGCTGAACAAACCTCCGCAGTGGTAACAGGAAAATATAGCATTACATTCATCACCTAAAAGAAAAAATTGTAAAAATATTCAATCAAATTAAAAATTAAAGAGATGGTTTGGGTAGCAACCATTAAATGGTTATAAAAATAGTAATGATATCAATTTAGCTAGAAATAACATATAGTCAAGATTAATAAAATGGTTACCATGCTTTTACAATTTATTTTAACGGAAAACAGAACACATGACATTCAGCAAGGAGGACAGAACTGGATCCAGGAGGGATTCTAAAAAGAGTTATACATTTTAAATAGGTTGGTTCACTAATTGGAATAGATGTTGCATGTAATGTGGAAATAAAAAGAAAAATTTCAGATGGTAAAAAAAACAACTTATAAATGCTCAACTCAGTGGATTGTGGAACTGGAATGTTATCCCCAAAACAAACAAAAAAATATGTACAATAGTATATTACTGAGCATTATGACATATGATTAAAAAACTGGGACTTTTAAAAGAAATCTTAGGAAGAAACTCTCAGTCACAGAAATAAACTACTGGAGGCGAATATCCAGAACGGACAATGTAAGAAATAGGACCATCAAGGAAAAAATTGAGGCTGAATGATGAACCAGGGTCTAAAGCTTAATGTTGATAAAACCAAAGCCATCCTCATTGGTTCCAAACATCTCCTCAACTCCCTCTTCCTGTCACCCCTTGCTCTACCTCAACCATAGGACCCTTCATCTTCCACACGTCTGTTAGAAACCTAAGCGTATTCCTCGACCAAAACCTATCCTGGAATAATCACCTTTCCAGAATATCCATAGCCATCTTTAAACAGTTCCTCAGATTACGCGATTTAATACCCCTTAAAACCCGCCAACTCCTAGAGTATCCTCCCTTATCTTCCCCCACTTTGATTATGGCTGCCTGGTGTTTGGCACTGCCCTCGAACCTGCTCATTTCATCACACAGAACTGCTTCCTTTAAGAGATCCTTTGTCATACATCATTTTGGAATTCCTTACCCATGTCGATTCGTACATGCCATTCCTTAATTTCCTTTAAACATCACCTATTCTATTTATCCATCTCCTCGAACATCAATCTGCCATGTCATTATAAACTGAACTATTTGGCCCCTTTATTTTTATCTTAATTTTCTCTATTATTTGTATTTCTTTAGGGTAGTAATATGACCTTGTATATGTAGATATATGTGTTTGTATGTGTGTGTGTATGTGTATACATATATGTATATGTATATAAATCCATATGTAATATAATTTGATATCCGTAAAATGTTATAAAATTTATATAGCATGAAATTAAATCTTTTATTGTACATTTATATTATTCTTAGGGGACAAGCTGTCCCAGAATAAAATTTCTTTTCCTTTTATTTTGGGAGGAATTGAAAAACCTATCTGAAGTGTTTTGGACATTTGAAAAGAATGTTGGAAGGATACCACCCAATGAAGTCTACATGTGGGAAATCAATAGAAAAAAAAGATGAGGAAAACCTGGGATGACGAAGTAGAGGAGTCCATGATGGGCCATGGTCTACGAAAAGACTGGGCCTTAGATAGGACATAATGGAAATAAGCCATCCAGAAGGTTTTAGGCTAAGGAAACCCACTTAAGTGGAAACTTCTAAATAAAAAATGTATTTAATTTAAAATCTTTTTACTAACCACTACTTTATATCTTGTTACTTTTTAGCTCTGATGAAGAAAACCTGCATTGCGAACATACAAACATTGTTAGCAAAATAAATATTTTTTTTACTATTTTTGAAATGAAGTATATAGTTGGTCAATATTAACAAAAATTAACTTTAAAAATATATATATTCCTCTTACCTATGTCTACTTGAAAATTATTTGTAGTTTGTGCCCCATCTAGCACACCATCTTCTTCCTCTTTAATGTCACTAAAATTATCTGAAAAAGAAAATCATATTCAACTTTTTTTTTTATTCCAATTCTTTTTTTCCTTTTAAACGTGAACCAAAAAGTTTATAAAATAGTTTTAATTTATCCTGATTAAAACCGCTGTATATAACTATTGTTTGTGAGAATATTTTAAGATCATAATCAATAATCAGTAAATGAATGAATTAGAAAAATATTTGTGTAAGATACAAAGCTGTAAAAGAAAGTGCTAATGATGAAAAGTTCACACACTTAAGTTTGTTTGTTTATTTATTTAACGTCACTTTATGCTACTATGGCTAATCGGACGATGCTACAGTGGGAGTCCTAAATTTTGCCTACCCAGGTTTTATTAGGATAGGGATCTTTAACGAGTACCTGACATCGCACAGGCTCGGGACCACCTTTTAACGTCCCCTCCGAAGGACGGCGTAACTAAGGATTTTTTACTCCCATTAAAAAATCCTAGGACCACCTGCGGGTTTGAACCCGTGACCTTTAGCATGGGAGGCTGTTACGCTAGCCACCCGGCTACAAGTGATCTCACACACACTTAAGTGATTGTTATATATAATAATTCTTAAGTAAATGTTTCCACCAAAACTTAGTGTAATTCTTTTTTTTTTTTTTTTTTTTTTTCCTATTTGACTTTTTTTAAAGTTTTGAAACTGATTTCAACATGAGAGGTGAGTAAAAATCATGTGTAGGTCACACCAGATTCCTTGTTCATTTGTGGTTAAGTAATCTCCTATTAAGCATAACAAAGACCAACAAAATGACTCTTTTTATATTATAAGTGAAGTAAGTATTTATGATAGATTTTAATACAAAGTTTAAAATAGAAGATAATTTGATAGTATAGCCTTTGGTGTTTCAAAATGCGTTTGTGCTTATTGTATACAATTTTGCTTACCAATGGCTTCTGGTGGATTCCCATCTAAGATGAGCTCTTCTTCCTTGATAAATGGAACCACTAACAAAAACAAATATTTAAATTATTTCTGGATGAAAGCAGAATGTAAATAATTATTTTTATGAAAATTAAACTAATATTAGATTAAGTGCTTAAACTATACTTCACATGAGAAGAAAAAAAAATAAAATAAATCATAGCCTATTATGTCAATAGGTGGTAGTGATATGAGATATAGAATTTATATGAAGATTTAAAAACAAATTTCAAATGTAAGAATATAAAAATAACTCTTAGGAATTCATTCTAAGCCTTATCGTATAATATTATGTAGATCATATTTATGGTTTAAGAAATAATAATACTTAACTCCTTACATTGACCCATCACCATCTCAAGTAAAAATGGCACCTTCCCTTTAAACGCAAAGAAGACAATATTTCCAAGAACATATTTTTCACCAAGCCATAAACTTCCACCATCCTTCCTATATCCACTTTACTCATTGACATCGTGGTGAATTTAAACCCTCATTCTGCTTACTGGAAGCAATATAGCACCACTTCCACCCTTGAATTTCTTTAGGCAGAACTAAAACATGTGATCATTTGTTTTCTACCATCTGGAATTCCTTTCCCTCCAGTATGCACCATGCTTTTTCCCCGTCCTCATTAAGAGCTCTCATTTAATCTCATTTTTATTCATGCTTTTTAACTATGAAAGTTTAATTTAAGGTAAGATTTTGATTGGAAAAAAATTACCTTATGTTACCTTTTTGAATTAATTCATTATTACTTTCACTTACCTATATATGAAATAAAGGAAAGTATTGTGATCGTGAAAATTTTTGAATTCCAGTTTTCGACGGAAATACATGTTTTAGGTCTCCTGAGTCCAAATGACCAAGCCCCGCAAAAAGTATGTGTGTGGTAAATCTAGCACAAATAATAAAATCCTATGAAACTGAAATTTTATATTTAAGACAACTATGCGACTGAGATGTTACAGCAACTTTTTAATCAAAATCAGCTAACCAGAGGGGCTACTTTATACCATGCATTTTGCACCTTTTTACGATTTTCTCAAAAACGGTCTAACGATTTTGATTCAACTTGCTATATGAATGTAAAATTAAATGGGCTTTAATATGATGTAGGTTTCATTCTGATTGAAATAGCCCAACAGGGCTTAAATGACAATATTTTAAATTTTCTTTCTCTATAGTACCTTTAATTTTGTTGATTTCAAAAAGTTAGGCACATCAACTTATTAGCATTGATAAATAACAGCTAAATTTGCAGGTTAAGTGAATTTGATAAACAAGTAAAGGAGTAAAGTGCAAAAATATTTTTAAAGCAATTTTTGTGTTTTTGACCACAAGAATTGTAATATAGGTGTATAATATACCGTTGGATAGCTAAAGAATTTAGAAAAAATATTATCTCATTCCTGGAATTGTAAAGGTTCCTGCGGATTGATGAAAAGCTGATAAAACTAACTGATTGTTGTAGATAAAAATATAATAGATTATTTAATAAAACACATGTTTCTATTGAAATTCAATTGAATTAATTATTTATTAGTTTCACTTATTTTATCTCTAACTGTATTTGAAAATTCTTAAATTGATTTTAACACAGGTAAGTGAAAATCGTGTGTTGCTTGCACCAGATTTTTTAAATATTTTATTCAATAGGACTACATTCAGATTCTTTAAAAATTGTTTTATTGTACTTTTTTTTACATCTATGTAATTATTGATAATTAATTTTTTTTTATGATGCCTATTAGTCAGAAATTTCTGTTTTGTTTTAACCAATTTTTAGATTTTTAAGGGACCGAGACCTAAAATAAAGTTATTTGTCCATGTTTAAAAGATAAAACATAATAATAGACTTTAAACACTTATTTTTCTATATAGTACATTTTTTTATATAGAATCTTTATTTATTTGGTAGAATCTCTTTTTGATTAAAACTTTCTATATAGCTTTAATGTTTCTATCTTATTTTGTTACCATTACATTATTTAAAAATCTTTCCTATCTTATACTTATCATACATTAACAGCCATGTCTATTTGTTTTATAGAAATATAAAACTATGTATAATACGATTAGAAGTATATCAACTTCAGTGGAATATGCATTATTATTTTAGTTTAGACTTTCCTTACCATAATCAGGTTCAGTATTTTCTTCAAACACAGGTTCTTCTTTAATAGTTACAACATCTAAAAATATAATAAATTTTAAAAATCATGACTGTGGACTTAAAATAAAATTCTGTGTTTAGAAACTAACCTTCTCCTTTGACATTTGATGCACTCGGAGAAGACATTCCTGCAACAGAAAAGAAACTACAAATCTAACCATATATTTTTTTATAATTAAGTCTGAAAACATTCAGTGTTTTGAAAATAATTTAAAAAACCTCGCATTTAGATTCTCGGGAGCTTGGGCTTGAACGGTGATCATTCGACGAGTCTATGTAGACAGTATTTGGTGGTATCGGCATCGAACCTTCAGGTTCAGTAGGCCTTTTTTTATTTTATCACATTAAGATGTTTGTTTTTTTATTCATTTAAGTCACTTTATGCTACTGCGGCTAATCGTACAATGCTAAAGTGGGAGTCCTAAATTTTGCCTATCCAGGTTTAATTAGGAGAGGAATCTTCAGAAGTTCCTCTCATTATATAGGCTCAGGACTAATATTTTAAATCCCCTCAGGACAGCATAACCAAGGATTTTTTATTCCCTTTAAAAAATCCTTGAGCCATCTACCAGGTTTGAACCCTCGGCCTTGATATAATTTATAATATACTTAATTTATTATTATTATTCATTTAGTAACAATATAAAAATTAAATTTGCTCATTCTAGTAAAAATAATTTTAAAAAAGGCCTAGAAACATTGGTGAACTAAATATAGTTCATAAAGAAATTTAAAAAAAAAGAAGATTTTTCACTGACAAACAAATAATTAAAAAGATGGTATTAAAAGTTTTCTTAATGAATGGAAATATTATAAAATAGAATTTTGAAAAGGATAAAAAATAAATTAATAAATAGATTAAACACAAACAAACATTTACCTTTTGTTAATAAAACAAATAACTGATTAAAGTTTATTTTATTAAAATAATAGTTTAAACAAACAAAACTTTATTTATTTATTTTTTTTTTTTATAACTTTTATTTTCCAAATCTTCAGATATTTTATCATAATTTAAATGATCTTTCTGAAGAACTAATTATTTAAATAATTAAAGTTTGCTTTTCTAGATACCTTGAATATTAGAAGTCTAAATTAAAAAGACTTTTTTTTTCTATAATTTCATGCACAAAATTATCTATACTTGTTTATTTATTTTAGAAAAAACAAATACCCCTTCATAACATTTTGTTGTAGTTTGAATCACTTTCCATATCTAAATCCCATAAAAACTTGATTTTTTTTTTTTTTTTTTTTAAACCTTATATTTGTTTCTATTTGTTAGGTTTGCGATAACTAAATGCATTGGAGACTTAAGAATGATACATAAGATGTAATATTTTAAAAATATAAATTTTTTCTCTTTGAGCAGTAATAATAGAAAAAGGATTATTATCAATGTTTTGTATCAAATGTTTATAAATAAATAAACTAGTTTACCAATACAAGATTTGTATCATCTTCAGTATAAGTTAAATAAAGTAGAAAAAATTGAAAGTTGATTTTTTCTTTCAAAAATTATAAATCATGCAACCAATTTAAATGTGAGCTTATTCAGAGGATATGGCAATCTTTATATTAAACATGTTTTGTTTTTTCTTCTAAACTAAAGTATACACAAAAATAATATTAAAGAAATGTTTGGGACTATTTTACTGGTGTGGATGAATAATTTATCCAGTCACTCTAAAAACTTAAGACAAAATTTAACTGATCTTTATGTCATAGAGAGATTTATTCAAATAAATTTTAGATGCTATGGTTTTAATATTCATATAAACTATTTTGAATCATTCATTTTACTGATTTTAGTAGAGAAAATATTTTATTAGCCTTTATAATTGATTTTTTCCCAAAGTTATAATCTTTTTAATAATTGGATTTTAACTTACCATAAGATTATAAAATGTTTGAATTGTATACCTAAATAATGAATAATTAAGTGGAAATGGGTATTGTATATTGATAAGGGTTATTCTCTATTTGTTAAGTTTATTAGTTACGTACATTAAAACAAAAAAATTAACTAACCTGTTTTATGACAATGATTTCCAAATTGAATACTAGAAAATATTAATATTAATATATACTTTAAAATGTGAACAAAATCCTTGTAAATACTTAATCTCACAGTTAATATTGTTTCTTAGAAACAAGCACTAAGCTCTTTAACAATCAGATGAGATGAAACAATTATAAAAACAGCAGGCTCAGATTAAAAACAACTGAGTGTTTTCATTTAAAATACCATAAGAGCATTATAATATTTTATTGCTAATGTATCTAAAACTTGATCTCTCTAACCAGTTTGACCATTATGTTTAGGTTAATTATTAAAAATATATATAATATGCTTTTTGAATAGATACGAATGATGAATGTATATAATTTCATTAAAGAGAACATAATTTCTTTGATGGTGGCAAACACAAGAACTTTATCCAACAATTACTAAAAATATGATCAATTTGAAGATAAATAAAACCTATAAACTTCAATCTTAACATTTGTCTGTCTTATTTTAAAACTTTTCTTTCCTAGGTTGGGTATCAGTTTTATAGGAGAGAAGAATTGTTTATAACTAAAATTATGATAAGGGTTAGATGGAATGTGATCATTTAAAGGTAAATCAATAAATAGATTGTTGTAAGTATAATTTGATTTTATCCTTGCACACTAATAAAAAAAAAAAAAAAAAATACGAGTTTACTAAAACATTATTCTCTGAAAATTGAGAGTAGATTTTCAAAAGGTATTACATCCATTCTAGTTTATAATTGTTTAGAAAACGCGAAATTCGCTCATTAATTTTTAGTTAAACCAATTTATTTGATTCTTTCGTATTTAATTCTAGTATTAGAAATAAACATACATATTGACAACATTTCTGATTTATGGAAGGATTTTTTTTATATGATTTGGAATGAAATTAAATGTGTAATTAGTACATTTTGGAAATAATTGGATTTCCCAAACGCGTTTTTAAAGTATTTGAGTGTTCTTTAGACAAAATCAGTTCGTGGATTTCGATAAAACTTGATCAGAATAAAAATATGACGAAATATTAATTCGTAAAAAATGTTCTTTAGTTCGTATCAATTGTTCTCGTGCTTAAATCCGCTACTGGAGGTAAGTATGTATAAATATTTTATTAAATGGTATTAATACACATTGACTGTAAAAACTCTTTGCATTGAACAATCTATTATAATTTTAACTCAATAACATCAGCTCTATCAGTTTTTCGATTATCGACTATTTCCTAGTTTATTTCTTTGATTGATTTTGATAAAACCTATTACCGGTCAGTCCAATAACAATCTCTGCAAGAAATTTTGAAAATTTTTGTGAAGAAAACATTTTGTGTTGACCACGATTTGATTGGGGGGGTAAGCATAGGAAGTCAGTGTTACCAACATAATGACTGACTATGTTGATAGTCTTCTGAAAATAAAACCGAATTTAATTTAATTTATTATATATATAATCCCTCAATTTCTTCAAAGTAGAATCGTAAGGATTTAATAAATGATCCAAAATATGTGTGGATTTTGATTAGTTGGTATTTTCATCAGAGGATTATTTAATTAAGTTAATTAATTGCAAGAACTCCGGCAACACTGATCCATTATGGAAGTGATAAGTTAAACTTCGTTCTTACTATAGCTTTTGGTCTTTGACGAATTCTTAATCATATTGTTGAAGTATTTACATAGGTATTGGTTTTCCGATTTGAATATTATTAATATGAATAATAATTGCATGATTTAAAGTAAAATAAATGGATTTTTTTTTTTCATTATAAATAAGTGTATTGAAATGATTTAATTTACTTCTAAGTTTCATGATAATTTTCAGTGACATTGGTAAGAAGTCATAGAATAAGCAGCTAAAACCATAAATTCATAGAATAAATAAACCATTAATTAGATCTGCTGATACAAGCAAAGTAAATTAATCAATGGAAAAAGTTCTGCTTTCCGATATGCCTTATATTTTATCTTAAGCTTAATGTTATTTCAGACTATGTGTTGATTTTTCAATGAATGAGGACAACTATTTGAAGAAAAATATGAAAATGTTTTCTTTCACGGTTTTCTCATTGTCGGTCCCAATGTGAATCCTTGTTCTAACTTTAAAGTTAAGATAATCAACATTTTAAAAATTCTAATTTTCATCATATTTTAAATAGTAAGTATGAGCATGTAAGTTGTGACCACATTAAAGCAAAATTATCTCATATTTTGTGTGAAGGTTGTCATCGACACTTTAATTATTGGTTGTTTAAAATAATTTAAAGTAGTTTATAAACACTTTGCTCCTTTAATATCTAACGACTAATTTGTATAAGCTAAAAAAAGAATTTTAGGTGGAAAGCTTCACCTGAAATCGGGTTTAATTCGCATTTACATTGCAAATGAGCTATGAGGATGTACAAAATAATGAGCTTAAATAACAGATGTATTGCAGATGACAATGAAGAATATTTAGATTTCTTTATGAATATTTGAATAAATACCTTCTTGTATAAGTTTTAAATTTTAGGTTATTTTTTTCATTTTATGCTACTGCGCCTACATTTTTCCTATCCAGGTTTTAGGGTTTAGATGGGGATCTTAAATGAGTATGTGACTTAGCACAGGCTCAAGACCACTATTTTACATCTGCTCTGAAGGACAATATAATGAAGAATTTTTCATTCTTTTAAAAAATTCTAGGACCATCTGAAGGTTTACATTAATTTTTAGTTATTCAATGTTTCGCAGATTGATATAAAGTCCTAGTGTCTGGTTCTTTTTTCTACAATTCTACTTCCCCAATTAGGCGATTTGAAGAATACAGAGTTTTTGTATAGAGTCGCATCCAATGTATGGGATTTAGGGTGAAGATCGTCCTTGCCATTGAAATGATTGTATAAAAGGGTCCGCACAATTTTTTTGTAAGGAACCACTGTTTTAGAATATTTTTATCATCTCACACTGCCTGAGAAGGAGGTTAGCCACCATCCAAAGAAGATTCTACCATCTGAAAAGTCTTTCATCAAAATGATAAATGGAATATTATTTATTTTGTTTGGTTTATTGGCATTTAGTGAGAAAATTATTTATGATAAACGAGCAATTGCCATTTCTTTCTGTAACTCATATCCAAAAATTATGCAAGCAAGAAAATAATGAAATATTTTATTTATGTCGGCAGTATTTCCTCAGATCATTTCTAAGCCAAATCCACTCCCAGCACCCTCCTTAAACCTCCAATCTCCTGCAGTTCAAACCATCGATTCCTTTACAAGAATCTAGATCCCGTCTTTCTGTCCTTTATATCCCTTCCCTAAGAACTAAAATACGTGAACTCTTCTTTCTTACCTGTCCCACTTGCTTATGGAATTACTTTCCATCAAACTTCTGCCATGCTCCCACCTTTCTGAATTCGAACTCTTCCTTTTTCACTACCTTCTCACTTCTTGAAATTACCCTATCTAAAAATGGAATATTTATTCTTGAGTTTAAGTCGGCCTGTCATCCATATTTTATGTTAATTGTACTTATCTTTTTTTTCTTCTCTTTTCGTTTAATTATAAGCAATGGATTTTATTTATTTATTTGTCATTCAGAAGAACTGTTTGTTAATTTATTTAACGCTACTTTTATGCTTTTGTAGCTGATCAGACAATACTAGAGTGGGAGTCCTAAATATTGCCTATCCAGGTGAATGGGGATCTTTAACTAATACCATCGCACAGGCTCGGGACAACCATGAAGGATGACATAACCAAGGATTTTTTACTCCGATTAAAAAATTCTAGGGTCACCTGCATGGTTTGAACCTGTCACCTTATGCCTAGTATTCTAAAGAATTCATTTAACTTTGTTATTCTATATTTTTTAAGTTAAATTATTTTATGTTTCATCTCTTACCCAAAGGTAGCTGTTTTGTCATGTTTAAATGTGGTTTTATTCTCAGGGAGTTTTAATCTGTCTATCTATCTTAATAGTTTAAAATATATTTTGGGATCATTTACTGACCAAAAACCTCAATCAAGAATAGGAAAGAACGTTAAAAAAAAAAAAAAGTTGTAATGCTACTCGTGGATCATGGAATTATTATAAACATAAAAGGATGTTAGCATATATAAATTAAATTAATATTAATAATTAAAATTATAAATAGACACAAATATCTTCCAAACTAAAATAATACAGGTCATTTATTATCATTAAATTTCTTTTTACTTTCACTTACTATCTATAGTAAGGGAAAGTATTGCGATCGTGAAAATTTTCGAATTCCAGTTTTCAACATAAATACATGTTTTAGGGTCCCTGAGTCCAAATAACCAAGTCCCGAAAAAAAGGTCTGTGTGTGTGTTTGTGTGTGTGTGCGTGCGTGCGTGGGTGTGTGTGTTAACTCCTGAGCAAAACGACAAGTCCTATGAAACTGAAATTTCGTATTTAAAACAACTATACTCCCGAGATGTTACAAAATCTTTTTCATCAAAATAAGCTGACCGGAAGATGTACTTTGTACCATGCATTTTGCACCTTTTTACGATTTTCTCAAAAACGGCTCTAACGATTTTGATCAAACTCCCTACATCGATGTAAAATTTAATGGGCTTTAATAGCATGTAGGTTTCATTCTGATTGAAATAATCTGGCAGGGCTTAGATGCCGATATTTATTTTTTCTTCACCTTAATTATCTTTAATTCTGTAGATGCTATAAAAAAAACTATATTATCTTGTTAGCACTGGTAATTAACAGATAAATATGCAAGTTGAGCAAATTTGATAAACAATTAAAGGAGAAAGCGGAAAAAATATTTTTTAATGCAATTTTTCGTTTTTGAACATAAGAACAGTAATATACATGTATGATATACCATTGAAAAGCTAAAGATTTTAGAAAAAATATTATCTCATACACAAGCTTTTAAAAGTTAATAGAGAGTGATAAAAAGCTGATAAAACTAAGTGATTGTTTTAGATAATAATATAATAGATTTTTTAATAAAACACATGTTTCTATATAAATTCAATTCAATTAATTCTTTAATAGTTTCACTAATTTTTATCTTTAACTTTATTTGAAAATTCTTTATTTGATTTTAACAATGGAGGTAAGTGAAAGTCGTGTGTTTCCCGCACCAGATTTTTTCTATCTATCTATCTATCTATCTGTCTAAATAGTTTTGCTGTTTTGTCATGTTTAAATGTGATTATATTCTTAGGGGACTTTTAATCTGTCTATCTATCTTAAAAACCTGTACCACTACAACCCATGAAGGGTCTTGGGCTCAGTACATATAGAGATTCGTACTGTTTCTGGGCCAACAGCAGTGCAATGAAGTGATTAGGCCTTAATCACGCTCAGCCGCCAGGTTTTTCCCCAATTAATTTGGTTACCCACTTTATAGAGGCTGGGTCTGCCCCAGAAGGGTCTCCATACCCTAGGGTCGTCCCCCGACTGAATTAACAGAATAAATAATATTTCTGCCACAGCCGGGATTCGAACCCAGGACCCGAAGCACAGCAGACTAGTGCTCTATCCACTAGACCACGCCGCTCCCTTATCTATCTTAATAGTTTTAAGTATTTTTTATGATCATTTATTGACCGAAAACCTCAATCAAGAGAAGGAAAGAACTCTAAAAAACAAAAAAAAAAGTTGTAATGCTACTCGTGGATCATGGAATTATTATAAACATAAGAGGATGTTAGCATATATAAATTAAATTAATATTGATAATTAAAATGATAAATAGACATGACCATTTCTATGGAAACATTCATGTTTTCAATCTTATCAAAACCATGGAAACAGTATTAATTATATTAAGTTTAAATTTTCTATTATGAAGAGTATAATTGTATTATTATATTAATTAGAACCAACTCTTTTATTTAAATATGTTTATTATGATATTAATAAATCAATTCATATTTAGTATTTAATGTTTCCAGGTCCATACTGCCTCATCTTCGGAACTATTCATTGAAAAACATCTTCCATATTAAAACAATACAGGTCATTTATCATCATTAAATTTATTTTTATTTGTATTTTACAATTGAGACGTTGATTTCCAAAAGGTACTATATTCATTCTAGGAAATTTCACAGGAAGCGCAAAAATCTCTCTTTACTATATTATTAAATCAACTTATTTGATTCTTTTTGCATTAAAATCTAGAATTGTTTTTTTACTAAATTAATAATACTATATTAAAGTTATGGAATGAGATGTTTTTGTATGATTTGGAAGGAAACTAAATGTGTAATAAGTATCTTTAAAAAATCTGGTGAGGGCAACATACGACTTTCACTTACCTCCGTTTTTAAAATCTATTAAAGAATTTCTAAATACAGTTAGAGATAAAAATGAGTAAAACTATTTAAGAATTGATTAAATTAAATTTCTATAGAAACAGATGTTTTATTAAATACTATATTATATTATTATCTTAAATCATCAGTTAGTTTTATCAGCTTTTTATCACTCTTTATTTAATTTTACAAGCTTGTGTATATGATACTATATTTTTTAAAGTCTTTCTCTTTCAGACGGTATATTATATGTCTATATTACTGTTCTTATATTCAAAATATTGGCATTTAAGCCCTGTCATACAATTTCAATCAGAATGAAACCTACATGATATTAAAGCCCATTAAATTTTGCATCGATATATAGAGTTTAATCAAAATTGTTTGAGCCGTTTTTGAGAAAATTGTAAAAAGGTGTAAAATGTATGGTATAAAGTAGATCTTCAGGTCAGCTGATTTTGATGAAAAAAATTCTGTAACATCCCGGACGTATAGTTGTCTCAATTATGAAATTTCAGTTTCCTAGGACTTATAATTTTTGTCTGGGAGCTACCACACACGCAGACCTTTTTAAGGGATTTGGTTATTTAGACTCAGGGGACCCTAAAACGTGTATTTCTTTTGAAAACTGGAATTCGAAAATTTTCACGATCGCAATACTTTCCCTTACTATATATTTCATATATAGGTAAGTGAAGGTAAAATAAATTTAATGATGATAAATATGGAAGATATGTTTTAATAAATAGTTTTGAAGATGAGGCAGTATGGACCTCGAAACATTAAGTGCTATATATGAATTGATTTATTAATGTGATTATAAATATATTTAAATACAAGAGATGGTTCTAATTAATATAATAATATTAATTATAATTTATCTAGTAATTTACTTAAAATAATTTGTCTTCTTTTGTATTTTTTTGTGGTGCTTTAATTAATTTATCATCAAATAAAAGTGCGATGAGGTTATCTTAGAGCTGAGATGAGTAAACTGATTAGTCAACAGTGACTAATATAAAAATTAAGATTAAAATTTCTTTTGAGATCTTAATTAACTCATAATAAGTTAATTATGTATGGTAAGTAATGAAAAAATATATTTAGTTAATTAAGGTCTGCACATTGATATAAAATAATAATAATAAAAAAAAAAAAAGTTTCTCTACAATCCATGAAGGGTCTTGGATTTATTACATATAGACATATACACATATTGTTTCTAGGGTAACAGCTGGGCAAGGATATGATTCCACAGCAATCAGCTGTCAGAGTTTTCTTCAATATTTTGGTTACCCACTTTATAGAGATTAGGTGTGCCACAGGAGAGTCTTCCTACCCCAAGGTCATCCCATGGTTATAATAACAGTATAAATAATTATTCCGTCACACTTGGGGTTCAAACCACTGTAAAACCTGGACAATAGTAGACTGGTGATCTATCGACTTGACCAATGAGCTTCCAATTTTTTATTAACTTTTTTATTATTAACTTACTTATAATGTTTCGTATTAACTTACTTATGTTTGTTATTAATGTAATTATAATGTTGTAATATTGGCTTAATCACCTACTTGCGTAGCTGTTAGATCCTTCATGGATTCTAAATGTACATGTTTTTTAGAACATGATTTGGAACAATAGCTTATTAAAAACAAATAAAAATAACGTAATGAAGTGAGAAAGGTTGACTGTGTGTAACATCGGGGAGAAGTTGATTCTGGGTGCAGTCGACAAAAAACTTAATTAATAGCGTTACATGATTTAAAATTATATTAATAAACAAATTTAAAGTTGCAGAACTACACTGTAAAAATTAAATTAGAATAATATTTAAAATAAAATAGAGGAAAAACAAACTTAAAGTACACATGTTTCAGTCTTTTGAGTTATATTTTTTGCAGCGCGAATTATCTTGCATATAACTATAATGTTTATATTCTTATGTGGGATGTTTTGGCAAGATTTAAGGAATCAATTGTTAGTTTTAGAACATATTTTTGGATTTTGGGACTATTTAAAACCTCATGCATGTGTATCAGCAACTTCTCTGTCTTATGTTATTTTCTATAGGAGAGAAGTTGATTCCAGATGCAGTCAACAAAAACACTAAATTAAGTAGAAAACTTAATTTATCTATTTCAACGTTTCGGCCTAAATTCTAGGCCTTCTTCTGGGCTATAAAATAAAAGATAATAACCAGTTGTAGAATACATTATATAAAGATGATAAGTAAATAAATTATCTAAATAAATATTATGATAATTAAAAAAAAACAAAAGGGCAAAAGAAAAAAAAAATTAATAAAAGGTAAATAATTAGATATGGTGTGAAAAAAAAAATCTGTGAAAATTTCACTGAGATATGTATGCATACTTATTCACCATATTTCGTATAATAATGTTTCTCATTTTATGAGAGTACGAGATATATATGTAACTATTTTTTTTTTTTTTACACTGTAAATGAATTTTTTTTTTCACACAATATCTAATTATTTACTTTTTATTAATTTTTTCTTTTGCCCTTTTTTTTCTAATTATTATATTTGTTAATTATCATAACTACCTACTGTTCTATTTTGTTTCTAATTATCAGGATAATTTATTTTAATTATCATCTTTATATATTGTATTTTAAATCTGCTTGTCATCTTTTGTTTTATATTCCTGAAGAAGGCCTAGAATTAAGACCGAAACGTTTGCATAAATAAATTAAGTTTCCTGTTTTTGTTGACTGCACCCGGAATCAACTTCTCTCCTATAGAAAATCACATAAGATGGATAAGTAGCTGATAAGGTTTTAAACAGTCCTAAAATCTATAAGCCTACACGAAAATATAAACATCATAGTTAATTGCAAAATAATTCGCGCTGAAAAAAATATGAACTCAAAAGGCTATAACATGTACTATAAGTTTGTTCTTACTCTATTTTATTTTAAATGTTATTGTAATTTAATTTTGACAGTATAGTTTTGTAACTTTAAGTTGTTTTTTAAATATAATTTTAAATCATATAACATTATTAATTTTAAGTTTCATTTTAATTTTCTCTAAAAGGTGGTGAAGAGTGTTCTCCTAAATAATGTAAATTTCTTTATATATTTAAATTGGAACAATGTTAAATTTGTAAGTTTAAAAAAGATAATGCTTGAACAATTTTCTATTATATTTATGTTCATCGTATATTTGATAAATAAAAATGTTCTTTTTTCTCTAGAAGAAGTTGGTTAGGAGTGCGATCATCATGAAATCACTCTAATAAAAGAAACTTATTTTACTTGTGTACTGACGTTTTGTTCTTCATAAGGGCTAAGAAAACCAATAAAATAAAAATAAAAAAAAATTAATAATAAGTCAATAATTTCTTTTAATTATATTGGTTCTTTTTTTTTTTTTTTTTTCTTTCTTAGCCCAAACAAGGAGTCACCTTTGGTGTAGTGGCTAGCATAACAGCCTTCTATGACCAATGTCATGAGTTCAAACCGCAGGTGGCCCTAGGATTTTTTTTAATGGGAATATTAAATCCTTAGTTATGCCGTCCTTCAGAGGGGACGTAAAAATATGGTCCCAAGCCTGAACACGATGTCAGTTACTCGTTTAAGATCCCTATCCTAATTAAAAAATATTTAGGACTCCTACTGTAACATCATCCAATTAGCCTCAGAAGAAAACAGTGACGTTAAATGAATAAACAAACAATCAGAGAGACCACGTCATATGATTGAAGATCTCAATAAATAAATTGATTACTATAGTTCCTTCATCTTGGTTAATCGGAGATAGAATGGAAATAAGAATAAATTTGCATTTATTCCAAAATCTTCAACATACATAGTGAAATCACGTAGATGCCTAATGATGTATAGATGAAATACATGTTACTATTTATTTGTTAATATTGGGTTTTAAAATAAGGTCATAGCGTTTTTTACTTGTGCTTTCAATAAAAACTTCAAATTCTTGTAAATATTTGTAATGATTTATATTTGACCGATTTATTTGTCCATATATACTGTAACGGAGAGGAAATGGAAGTGGTTACGGATTTCACCTACCTCGGCACAGTAATAGAAAAAACTGGGAAAGTAGACTCTGAAATATCAAATAGAATCATGAAGGCAAATGCAGTCTACTATCAGATATGCAATACTGTAGTAGGGAAGCGAGAGGTGGGTAGAGGTGTTAAGCTCTATATCTTCAAGTCAGTATATTTGCCTATACTACTATATGGAGCTGAAAGCTGGATATTGACGGACCGGCAAGAGAGCAGAGTCACAGCTGCTGAAATGAAGTTCCTGCGAAGAATAGTGGGAAAGACGAGAAGAGATCGTGTAAGGAATGAGCGGATACGCCAGGAACTGGAGATTGCGCCGTTAAAGGAAATTCTGAAAACCCGCCAGCTGAAGTGGTTCGGCCACGTTATTAGAATGGAGGATCACAGAGATCCTCTAAAAACCATGGACTACGTGCCAGATGGGAGAAGGCCTCGGGGGCGACCAAGGATGTCCTACCTGGAGTACATCGACAGGCTTTGCAGAGGAAGAGGGAAAGATCTCCGCCAGGCCAGGAACCTAGCTGAGAATAGAGAGGATTGGAGCCGGTGGCTGAACGCTCCCCTACGCTGATACGGCACTACAGGGAGAAGCAAAAGAATATGTTTCCATCTTTCTGGTAATTGTTTTATTCTGTTCTCCCAGAACTTCTCATATTTTCACACAATGAACTCCTCTATGTGTGTCTAAATTTCCGTTTCAGAACCGAGCAAACCACTTATGGACGCTGTTTTCTCCTAAGGCATCATCATCATTTACACTACAAATTTTGTTAACCTTCTGTGCGGTTTTTTCAGATATAAAAATCATTAAATGGTGAAAATGATTTTTTTTCTCTTCCATTTTGAGCAAGCAAAATGCCACTTAAAGATAAGGAATCTCGGTTGAAAATTATTCATAAAAGCACCTTAACTAGTCCCTTTTTAGAATATTTAAACATTATTGGCTAAGTAAACATGATTTTATAAACACAGAGAGGATGCAGACTTATTTTACAATCCAATAGTTGTTCTTGACTACATCGGAATTGTATGCCTTTTGTATCATGTCTGAATGCTCTCCTTATATAAGAATTTTCATTTACTTAATTTTAAATGTGATGCATTGTACTGAAGTTTATATTATTAAGTTTTTTGTTATTGTTTTTTTTTTTTTTATTAAAATATAAACAATGAAATTTCTGTGTGAAGTATAATAATTATTTATTATTCATTTAGTGTGGAATGTTGGTGTAACTGGAAGTCTACGTAAGCTGTATTACTCAGATGGTGCCATATTTGTTTGCTTCCTCTCCTCTCTCTTGCATTGTGCTGTAAAAAGATAGTTTTTGTGTTGGTCTCGATCGCTGATTTTTTAAAAAAGAAACAGATTATTTCAAAGCTCTTGAGCGCTTACTCTTTTAGGTGAGTAAATTGACATAATTCATTTCTATTAGAATAAAAGAATTGAAGTTTCGAGTTGCTGCTGACTTGTTTGCTTTGTATTAATTGAACAATCCTGATTTTTAACAGTTTTGATTTTTAATGGGACAATTAAGACACTGATATCCATAAGTAACATAGGACATTTTTTTACCAAATTGATGTCTTTAAATTTATGAATTTGAATCATTTCAATTAAAAAAACCAACAAGCCCATTAAGAGAGTATTGGAAAATTTCATTTTTTCCAAAAAGTCCTGATTACAGTATTAGGCACTTAGGTAACTTTTCCTTTCATAAAATAATTATAAAGTTTCATTTGTTTATTTATTCATTTAATGTCACTTTTATACTATTGTGGCTAATGCGTTGAATCCGCAATCTTGAGAATAGAAAGCTTTTATACTAGCCAATACACCACAGGTGATCACTTAAAAATAAAGTTATCAACATAGAAAAACAAAATAACGGATTTTAATGCTTAAAAAAAAAAAAAAACGGGTTTGTTACTTTCCGGTTCAGTACTTATAGATATTTTTACTGTTTCACAGCTAACGGCCGTACAAGGAGATGATTAGACCTAAATCACGCACATCTGCCAGGTTTTCCACCAATTTTTGGACACCCACTTTATAGAGACTGGGTGTGCCAAAGGAGGGTCTGCATACTCCAGAGTCGCTTAAATAAATTATAGACTTTGTTTATATTATAATTTATATTTTCCTAAAACGGATTTAGTACCTTTTGGAAATCAGTGTCAATTGCTGAACCACTCTACCAATGAGTTTCAAATGGTTTGTTTGAAATATTATTTGAACTAAAACAAAATAATAATAATAAAAATAGGCCTACCGAACCCGAAGGTTGGATGCCAATACCAGCAAATACTGCCTCCACAGACTCTCCCAATGATCACCGTTCAGGCCCAAGCCCCCAAGATCAGGCCTAACACAATCCTTCCATTGACGCTTTGGCCTACCTTTTGGACGCCAACCAGTTGGTTCAGTGAGTACCAACTTTTTGGAAATCTGTTCTTCACCGAGCCCAACAACTTTACACACCCATTTGGGTCTCCACGATGCTATCTCCTCAATTATAATCACTGGGTACAAATTGTATTTGCATTGTGCAACCTTCTAAACTATCCAGTGGCCTCATCTCTCTTTGGACCTTACCTTCGATAACCTTAAGACGTTGTTCATCCTTCAAATTAAGCGGCCATGTTTCACATCTGTAAAGAACCATCAGAAGAATAATAGTTTTTTAAATTCTAACCTTTAAGTTTTTAGACAGAAGCCGCAATCTAATTAATTTCACAACTGAATAATAACATGAATTCCCGCCTTTAACCAGGACTTTATTTCCTCCTGGATTTCATTTTTCTTGTTATTATTGAACCTAAATACTTAAATTTCTCTACGTGTTCAAAAGTATGCCCTGATATATCAATATCACCAAGATCGTCACCGTTTCTACTACTAATCATATATTTCGTCTTATCAGTATTTATTTTGAGCCCTATTTCTTTACTGGTTTTTATTAACACACTTGTATTTAGTTTTATAGTTGTTTCCGTGTCTTTACCTAGCAGTACCAAATCATCAGCGTATCCCAGAACCATAATTTTATCACCCAGATTCAAACCTTTCTTGATGCACGTCACCTTTTCTATGACATATTCTAATACTATATTAAGTAAAACAGGTGGAAGAGAGTCACATTGTTTCATACCCGATCTCACCTCAAATCTCTCGTGGTAATTATGACCGATTCTAACTTTATGGAATGTTTCCGACAAACACATCTCTACTAGGTTTACTAACTTACTAGGTGTTCCCTGTTCAATCATGATGTTATACAGCTTCTGACGGTCTATGGAATCATAAGCCTTTTTAAAATCAGTATAAAGGTGATGGACTACACCGTTATATTCCAACTTTTTCTCCAATCTTTGACATAAGGAAAATATTCGATCGATATTCGAGCGATTCCGCCTAAATCCACATTATAAAAAAAATTATAATTTTAAAATATAATATGTAAACACAAGTACTGTGGTCATTAGATAGCCCCAAAAAAAAAAAAAAAAAAAATTAAAATCCAAGTTTTTTTATGTAGATTGTTGGAATTATTGCATTTTTGTCAATTTTTATCGCAGGACAAGTACTTATCTGTAAAGAAAAGCTCATTTGGAGTCATTGGTTTTAATTCTCTATTTTTTATACCCCTTATCCAGGTCAAAGCAATTGCGATATAAAAAATAATAAATTTTTAATTCATATTTCGATTCTATTTTACTACTTCTGATAAAATGGTGGATTTTGCAGTGATTATACTCATATTTGTGACTTTAAAATTACAGAAACAAACATTAAGATTTAGAGGACGTTACAGAAGTTGGTTTTGGTAGCCTTTAAACAATTATTTCTAGAGATTTATTTTATTATTTATATATAAAATGATTTTTTCCTGGATCAGGTTGTTTGTAATGTCACAAAAGGTGTTTATTTCATTTATTCATTATGTGCTAATAACTCATTTGTTGTAAAAGGACATAGAAACCTCATAATAAAATAAGTTCTACAATAATAATTACATAATAAAAATAATTAGTTTACTATTTCAATTAAAAATGGATGAAATGATAAACTATTTAATATTCAATACTTTCAATTTTACTAAGTATTGTATTAAAATAATATCGGGTTGGCAAATAAGTTTTTTTGTTTTTCCAGATCAAATAAAACTCGTAATAGACATAAAATTTATTTTAATCTACAATATAAATAAATAAATAAATTCTTTATTATTCTGGGACATGTCCCTTTAGAATAAAATATACAAAATGTACAAAAAAAGGGCTTTAGAGTCTTAGAGTAAATTAATTAAATATAAACAAGTTAATAATTAATGGTATAAAATATACATATTTAAATGAGATGAAAATAAATAAATAAAAAGCTTATTTAGAATTCTATTGAGCCTGGATGTTCAATAAGTGATCAAATATGCAGGGTTTGAAGGTAGAAAGAGAATTGGAGTGATGGAAGAAGGGATAGTATTCCATAGGATTGAGTATCGAATGAGAAAGAATCTGTCGAAATATGCAGTTTGTGGGCCGTATCTGAAGGCCTGGAGTGTGTAGAACGGGGATGGACAGAGGATTTGAACTGTAGGAGGTCAAAAATATATGATGGACGGCGGGATTGGATAATTTGGTAAAGGAATGACGCAAGGAAATACTTACGACGATTGGAAGGGTTAAGCCACTTCAACTCACCATAAAATTGGGATACAGAGGTGCATCTAGTATAATATTAATTTTTTTTTTAAATATTCTTTTAAGAAAAAATTCAATTAACTCAATAACACTTCATTATTATTCATTTTACTCTCAGAGTATGGTATGGGTTCTTGACAATCAGGCACACAATCTTTTATATAACTTTTTTAATCATAATAATAACTTACAAACATAATACAAACAATATGCAGGCTAACCAAGACCCCTCTTCATATTCAGACAGCAACTCCTACCTCCCCAGGTCCCCACTCAAAACTGACTCCTATCAGCTCATACCTGATAAGATACCTGCTAGTGACCTTTTTTCTTAGCATCCAAAATGGATGCAATGTTTGTAAACAAACAACCAATATAGGAGCTGTTATTTAAATTTCACTTTTTATTCTATTGTTAGCCTGCCTAACACAATAATTAAATTATAAATAAATGAATACTATAATTATAAAAAATGGGTATATTACACTAGGGACCCCGAAGATGAAGCAAACAAAGGAATTGATTAAGCGTTTTATTTTTACCTCAAGATCCCTAGATACACCACCATACACCGTACAGCAATAGTCGAAGTGGGGGAATATTAGGGAGGTAACGAGGAGTATTCGGGTTTCAAGCAGGAATAGGTGACGGAGGGAATACAGTCGCTTTAAGGTTGAAAGGGTACGTCGAGAAATTTCGGAAATATGATTTTTGAAGGATAGAGTTTGATCGAAGGTTACTCCCAGATTTCGGACAGTAGGGTAGAACTTTATAGGATTACTATTGAGGAACAAGGTTGGATATGAGGAACAGTTTTCAGGAGGTGAGGGGATCCTATTACAATTGCTTTTGTTTTTTCAACATTTAATTTTAACTTATTCACTTCTATATTGACCATTTATTCTATAATATTGACCATTATTTAATATGACTTTTTCCTATCTTTCTGCTAACTCCCTAATGAATCATTCATGTTCATAGAATGTCTGAAGTTTATTATTAAAAAACCGATTGAAGTGGTTTTTGATGCCCTATTCCTTTTGAAATTTCTTTCCATTCATGTAGTTCTGCAAAGACCAGGATAAGTGGTAGTCACTTGGAGCTAGGTCTGGTGAATAGGAAGGGTGGGGCAAAAGGTTCCATACAAAGCTCAATAATTTATTGCCAGTAAGGTGTGGGGCCTAGTGTTGTCTGCCAAGTTCTTGGCATTTATTTTTAGTTGATTGATCAGATTTTGTTAATTGTGATCAATATAAAGTTGAATAAGTTGTTTTTTCCTGATGCTCATTGAAAATAAAACCATTGAAATCCAACCATATGGAAAACATTATCTTCTTTGGATCCAATCAAACTGTTCTCAAGATTGCGTGATTCACTGCCTTTTGATGTTCGTCGGCTCCTTGTTTCGTCCCTTGTCTTCTCCCACTTCGACTACTGCTGCCTGGTGTTCGGTGGATTGTCTGGTGGACACAAAATGAGACTGGAAAGACTTAAGAAATGTTTCATTAGATTCTTCTTCGGGGTCCCTAGGCGCTCCAGCGTTTCTGACAGGTATGCGGAGTTGAAGTGGCTCAATCCTGTTTTCCAGCGAAAGTATTTCTTGGGAGTTTTTCTATTCCGTACTTTCAATACCAAAAATCCATCCTATGTTCTTGACCTACTCTATACGCAAAGCACCTTCTTTAACCTCATTTAAAAGCAAACTGTTCCTTCATCTTCTCAACCATCCATCTTCAAATTGATTGTAAACAAAACGCTAGAATAGTGGTCATGTCACATTTTAAAATGAGGACCACAACAACTATGTAAACAATGTTTTAGATATATATTCATCTTTCTCTTTCTTTCTTCTGTTTTTCTCGGTGACCTTATTATACCATAAGAAACACAATAGTATGATATCTTCAGATACACATTTATGATTATATAATTATAAACATATATGCATACTAAGTAATCGTAGTTATTTATTTAACTTTATTTATTTTTATTTTTAAATAATATTATATCTTAAGTTTGTATTTCTTTTATGTTTTTGTTTCTGTGCCAGACACAAGTCAAAGTTTTGTACTTTTCTGTTATTCTTAGGGGACTGAAGGTCCCAGAATAAAATTTACTTTCTTTCTTTCTTTTTTTCTTTCAATCCAGGTTTTTGACATGCTTCTAGGAGTTCACTATTTGGTACCCAAGATTTTCTATGTACTGCATTATCGTAAAATATCCATTTTTTAAAAACTGGATCATTTCCGATTTCAAAACTAGGTAGTGTATCACCAACAGATATGCGTGTTGATAAGTTGTCTTCGGTTACAGAGTGAGGGATCCAAACATTAAGACTGGAAACATAGCCAAGCTTGTACAAATGGTTTTTTATGCTTGTGTGCGACATATTTAGGACCATAGCAATCTCTTGCAATGTTTGGGTGGGATTTCGATCAACGATGGCCTTAACATTGCTCTTTTCAATTTCAAGTGGGTGACCGGACTGTTGAGCATCATTGATTTCAAAATTTTCTGAATGAAATTTGGCCTAACAATTTTCACAGGCATCATCCCAATAAATACTGCAAATTTTCTCTTCTGAAGAATTCTTACTTTTTTAAAATAATACAACAAAATGTGCTGATAGTGAATGATATTTTCTTCCACATTCACAGTGCGCAATAGCAAACTCAATACTAAGCTAGTTTCAACAAGAGTTAACAGATATAGTTGTTGAGATGTTCATAGTGACATAAAAATAAACAGATTAAATAAAATTATATTTAAAAATTAACAAATTATATTGTATCTTTGCAGAATTTTTCTGAGAACGCACTAAATATGGAAGAGGCCGCATCATCGACAGGATCGAGTGACTACTTGGATGAACTGGCTAAGCCTGAAGATCAGGTATACTTTCTTTGATTTTTCAGCAATTATTGAGATTTCTCTCCATTTTAAGTACTCTGAGGTCCTAAAACAAAAAAAATAATAATGATAAAATAAATTATAATTTGACATATTTTATCTAAAACATGACTCTTGCCCTCTGGTCTTTTTCAATAGTATTCCAATATCAGTCAGTGTTCGACACACTACGTTATTTAGGCCTTTACTTTGACAAACATTGACTTGGGCATACCACCTCAAAAGAAAAAGAAAAGTAGTGAATCAACGATGTAGGTGAAGGGGCGGTGTCAAAATATTAACCACTATCCTTCTTCCCTAGAATAGATGCTGATTCATAAAAATTAATAATTATACTAAATTATAATTATTAATTAATGAATAATTAAAATAATAATAATGAAAGAAAACAGAAATTATTGTTATACACTTTAAATAAAATAAACATAACATAAATTCATAACAATATACTTATAAACCAAAAAACAATGAAAGAAACCTTAACTAAATTTCGAATTATTTCTAACCACTAACAATAATTGAACATGTGTCTACGGGAACCTAAACACAAAACATGGATACAACATTCAATATGCTTAAATATATTTTTTATAAATTAGATAATAGTATCTTTTCTAATTAATTAATTAGGACGATTTTGCTTCAAATTGGTAAGAAATTCAACTATCGTTCAAATGAGTGCTTTTAGTTATCCAGAAAATGTGTCGTTTTTGAGTTATTCGAAAACCAATTTTATTTTACATTTTATAAAAATATCTTTTTTAACCACTTAGAGGACGAATTTCGCCAAACCCAGCCTTATTACACATCTAGAGGGTAAGAGAAACCTCCAGAAAAAGTTTCAGATTCACAGCGATAGTCATTTTTGAGAGACTGCGATGACCAGAAAATCGAGTGAAATGGGACTTTCTTTTATAAATATAAATATAATTACATTGAATTTCTATAGAAACATGTGTTTTATTAAAAAATCAATTATATTATCATCTAAAATAATCAGTTAGTTTTATCAGCTTTTCATCACTCTTGATTAACTTTTACAACCTTGTGTATTAGATAATATTTTTTTCTAAAAACTTCAGCTTTCCAACGGTATATTACACAAGTACTGTTCTAATGTTCAAAAACAAAAAATTGCATTAAAGAAATATTATTTCAGTTTTTTCCTTTAGTTGGGTATCGAATTCATTCAATTTATATATTTACCTGTCTTTCAACAGTGGTAACAAGATGATATAGTTATTTTTATATGATCAACAAAATTAAAGGTACTTTAGGGGAAGAAAATTTAAAATATCGGAATTTAAGCCCTGTCATACTATTTTAATCAAAATGAAACCTACATGACGTTAAAGCCTATTAAATTTTACATCGATATAGCGAGTTTAATCAAAATCGTCAGAACTGTTTCTGGGAAAATCGAAAAAAGGTACAAAATGCAAGGTGTAAAGTGGCTCTTCTGGTAAGCTCATTCACTCACATTACACAGGCTCAGGACCATCATTTTACATTCCCACCGAAGGACGACATAACCAAAGATTTTTCTCTCCCTTTTAAAAATCCTAGGACCATGTGATGGGTTCGAACTTGTAACCTTGACATAGAATGATGCTTGTACTCCACAGCTGACCCCCATGTTAAATTTGTTTGTGTAGAGCATGTCTGTTTCTTAAGGTAATTCAAAATTATTTTCCAATGACCCATTGGGGACATCGTCTGAGGACCTCCTGGAGTGTATGGAATACTTGTTAGTAATAACTGCTGTAGTTAATTAGCAAATGTCTTAATTATTATGAAAAGTGTTGCTTCATGTAAGATTTTTTTTTTTTTTAGATTAGAACTGTTCTGGAGGACGATAATGCTGCATGTGTAATTCTGCTAAAGACATTTGAGTATCTATCGATTCCAGATCTTCTAAATGCATCTCAGGTCTCAAAGATATGGAACTATGTCGGTTCCCACGATGTGTTATGGAGGAAGGTAATCCTTAAAAATTGCTATGTAAATAGTTACGATGGATTATTTAGAAAACTTTTGAAACACCGAACGCAGGAGTTGGATATAGAAGATGCTGTGCTCTCCATTCCCGACGGGACATTGCCCAATGAGTTTTGGAGGCGAATTTTTAAACGAATTAAAAAAATACCTTCTTTGAAGAAAGTCAAGTTGGGTCCTTGTCCGATTAATTCCGTCTTCAAGATTGCTATGGCAGCGCCGCAACTCAAGTCTTTCACATCCACACATCTCTTCAATGGCAAGGTCAATTTAGCTCTTTTAACACTCATGAATAGTCTTGAAGAGTTTTCGCTCACAGGTACAAATTCCCCGATGCTTTTAACAGGCTTAGAATCTATAGAAAAGTTAACAAGCCTTACAACGCTATCAATGAAGAGGATTCTTAACTTGTTTGAGCTGGTTAACTTCCTCCCAGTTAGTTTGAAAAAACTAGAGCTCAGTTGGTTTTATAAAAACTATTCTTCTGTTAACAGTAGAAATATAAATTTGAGTTCTTTATCAAAGTTAGTCGATCTCGAAAATCTTAGTTTATCTGATGAAGTGGAACTTGGGATATTTTTAAGTGACACAACATTTTTGAAATCTTTGGTCAAGCTCGAACGTTTGAAGCTTGATAGGGTTTACAGCGATGATTTATTAAATCATCTCCCAACTGGACTAAAGTGGTTAATCTTCGATTGGAACATCTTCGAACTTGATCTTAGGTTTTTGTCTAATTTAAAGTCTCTTAGTGTATTGGCCATGAGAGATTATAGGAAGCAATTATTTCTGACACATGCGAGCTCGTTTTGTTCTTTGAAATGTCTGACATCTCTTAGTTTGAGAGGGGTAAAGAATTTGAAAGACGTTGAGAATTTCTTGCCTCCTAGTTTGGTAACACTGGAAATAGGAGATTGTGATTCATTGTCGAATGATTTCACTACTAAGACCCTTCCGACGTTGATCGCTTTGAAGAGACTGCAATTGGAGAACGGGTCTGATATTTTTGAAACAAATGAACTTCTGAATGTTATTGCGTCAATGCCTAATATCATTCATTTATCTCTGATGAACATGGAATTCAAGAGAGACTTCCCAGAGTCATTGAGTCGATGCACTAACCTGGAATTCCTGCGTATCAGCCCACATTGCACTCGGGATTTGGATTCATTGAGCATTCATCAGAGAATAATATATTCCGTGGCCTCTTTGAAGGAATCTTTGAAATATTTCAATTTGGGTTTCAATAGCAGCTTCCTCGATACACCAAACTGTATCAACGGGCATGTTGTGAAAGTGATACCGTGGAGGGTACCTCTCAGAGAAGACGATTTGAGCATTCCTTTCATCAATACTTCCTGCACGTGTGTGCAACCGTGTGTGTACCCCGTGCACGTAGTTATGGTGCCTATTGAAATAGTGGAGACAGATATTCTCCCACAACTTTTACCTAAAACATGTGGTTGGATAACAAAAAGCGGTTTGGTTCAAATATACCAGGATGGTAAACAGGGATGCGCAAGACTGGGCGACCATTCGGAGAAGTTTGCGATTATCAAGTTGAATTTTTATCACGACTTTTTACAAATGTGGTAAATATTTGGAAGTAGCTAAAATAAATAAGGGCCTCACTACAGGATGATAGAGGACAAGTGAAAGCTGAAAGTGTGTAATAAGTCAGCCATAGTGAATTGAGACGTCAATTTTCAAAAGGTACTATATCCATTCTAGGAAGCGCTGAAATCTCTCTTTACTTTATTATTAAACCAACTTAATTCATTATTTCTGCATTAAAAGCTAGAATTATTTTTTACTGCATTAATAACACTATTTAAAGGTTATCGAATGAAATGTTTTAGTATGGTTTGGAACGAAATAAAATGTGAAATTAGTACCTTTAGTAAATGATTGTATTTCTAAACGGCTTTTTAAAGGATTTGAGTGTTCATTAGATGAAATCAAATAGAAGATTGAAATAACACTAAACCATTAGAATACAAATATGTCAAAAAATCAATTTCGTGAAAACTGTCCTTTAGTACCTTTTGGAAATCAACGTCTCAATTATCATACACTTATATTATAAAAACATATAATAAATATACAGTAACTCTATTTTCCTTGTAACTTATATTATAAAACATATTATTATATTGTATGTTATTTATAAAGCATAACTTATAACTTGTATTGTCATAACATAACTTATATTATAAAACATATTATAGGTATTTCCCATTTAATAAAAATACAGTAACTGTTTTTTCTATATAACTTTATAATTTTTTTAAAAAATAATTTAATTTAACAATGCTTAATTTCGTAAAATGACACAATAGTTTATTATTTCCAAATAATAATATTAGGATATAACTGTTTATATGGCTGTTGATAGGCAAATAATAATATGAAAAGCACTAATTCAAAGCATCATATCATAACACTACCACTGATTTCAAAACGCAATATCTAAGCTAGTTGTTAACCAAATTCAATGATTCTTTTTTCATTTGGTCTAAAATTTAATTCTCTATCAAATGCCAATAAATTTTTGGTATTTATCGATTTGTTTATTAGGACAAACAGATTTTTTTTATTCGTTATTTGGATTCTAGGCATCTTGAAAAGTTAGCTCTCAGATTATGAGCAGGGGTAATTTTTTTTTTTTTTTTTTGTTCGATTACAAAGGTTGATGATTGAAAATAATAAACCAAAAGCATTTATACAGGTCTGCGTTACTATTTCCTTTTATTTTCTTTTGATTTTCATCCAAATAATTCAAGAAAACCTTGCATTTTATCTTTATCATCAATAATAACATCTCTAATAAGTTGTGGCTTGACTATATAAGATGATTTTTTTAATTTTTTTTTATTTTGCACTTTGTTCATCGCGTTGTCTTGATCTCGAAAATCTTTTCGATTTTTCTCTATCTTCAATAATAACCTATTTTTGGTGCAATTACATCTGTTACTTGATTATACATATGATGATTCTTAACTGATTTTAAAACTCTATACACACTTTTCTCTATCTTAAAAAATAATTGAGTTATAAGCGTATTTATGTGAAAAATTTCAATTTTTTTCTTTTCTTTTTTCTCTTTTATATAATTATTCGCGGTTTTTTGGTTAAAAAACAATAATTAATTTTTTTTTCTTATCTTCGAAAATAACGTAGTTCCAAGCGTATATATAGGCGAGAATTCATTTTATTTTTCGTTTTTTTATTTTTTTTGTTTATCGCGCTTTACTGATTCTAAAACTCTATACATACTTTTCTCTATCGTTAAAAATAAATGAGTTATGAGCGTATTTATGTGTGAAATTTCAATTTTTTTTCTTTTATTTTTTTCACTTTTATAAAATTATTCGCGATTTTTTGGTTAAAAAACACTAATAAATTTGTTTTCTCTCTTCAAAAATAACTGAGTTATTGAATAAAATCCTTTTAATCGGCCGCCATTTTAAAACTAACCAGCTGATATCAACGTCTAGGTGTTAGGATCATCGTTGAATGGACTACTATTTTTGTAGCGAATTTTAAAAAAATCGGTCCAGTAGTTTTGGAGAAAATCTTACAAAAAGCCAGGTTTATATTATAATTTAAATTAAGATCACTCAAAGGTGATTTCATTTACCTTTTATCGATTTATTAATAAAATTTGATTTGTTTTACCTTCGATACATGGTGTATTAAGTTTATAAAGGTTCCTATTTCATTTGGATTTTAAGAGCAATTATATGAAGGAAATGTCTTTTGCGCTTTTGAATTCTGATATTAAATTCCTCAAAAGCTTCTTTGAAGACTTTATATAATAACTTGATTTTCCTTTTAAAAAATGAAATTCTGAATTTCCTAAATTTCAACGATGATATTCATACTTTATTTTACTTCATATTCATATTGTTAGTTTTAACGAGGTACGAAATAATATTTTATTTTATTATCTAAGTTACCACCCTACAAGGGATGGGAAAATAATCAAAATAAAAGGATTGGGGTAGTTTATTGCATTAATCAGACTGTAAAATTACGAAAACAGAGTAGGCCTGTGAAGCATGAAAAGTGCTCAGATTTCCTATTGAGTACTTTCTACTTTCACCTTGTACTCAGAATTATATTACTTTGAATATTTGGGTACTTTTATATTAAAAGAGTCCAGCATAAGGTTCATTAACTACTACAGAGTTATTTCGGTAATCCGAATTAATTATTGGTAGGTGGTGTAATGGATTATTGGTTTATTGAATGTAATAAACGTTGGCACATTAATTTAAGTTTCTACTTAATTAAGTGTTTTAATGACGGCACCCCGAATGAACTTCTCAAAAAACAATATGAATGCATGTTATCACATTTATATTTACCTAATTTTATTTTTACTTGTTTTATTATTTTGTTATGTATAAATATTTATTTTATTAACAATTTTATTGAAACAAATTAAATTTATGCAAATTAGTGTATAGAAGGATATATATATATATATATGTAGAAATTCTTCTTCTTCTGGCACTACAGACCGAAGTGGTCCTTGGCCTCAACATAGTCTGCCAAAGTCCTCTATCCTCCACCATACGGATGCCCGCACGCTGCATATCCTCCAGTACCTTGTCCCTCCATCGCGCTCTTGGCCTTCCCTTATTACGTGTGGCTATGATTGTTCCTTTGTAGGTCTTCTTTACCTGCCTGTCCTCACTCATCCTGTTCAAATGTCCATACCACCTTAACTTATTCATCCTTATGGCGTCAGATAAGCGCAGCCCATTAAATAATTCATAAATTTCTCTGTTTTTTCGCATGCGCCATCTCCCATCTCTCTCACACACGCCTCCATAGATCCTTCGCAACACCTTTTCAAATTTATCAAGCCTTTCAGCTGTTGCCTTGTTAAGAATCCATGTTTCACTACCATAGGTTACCACTGGTCTTATAAGGGTTTTGTACATGTGAATCTTGGTGGCACGGGAGAGCAGATTACTCCCTTGGGCAAAGTACGCTCTGCTACCTGCTAGAATCCTTCTTTCCACTTCGTTGGCTTCTAGTGTCATCAAGGATCCGAGGTACAGGAAGGCCGACACTACTTCTATATTTTCTCCGCCAATATGTAGAACTATTAAATTTAAATTAATAAAAATAAAACTAAAATGGCAGTTTTGTTAGAACAATTTTAAAGTAAGTTCTTACAAAATCGTTATCTTACTTATTAATATAATTTTTTACTTTGTACTTAACTTATTATTATTTTTTCTTATAATTGTATCGGATGTTGTATTTTTTTTTCTTTGCCCTGATGAAGGCACACCATATAGGCCAAAATAAAACAAGTTTGTCTAATTATTGAGATTTCTTGATGACCAATGACTGAAGAAACTTTTCCATCATATATTATCACCAGTCAACTATGATTCAATAATAATATACTTCAATATTAAATAAATATGATGATTTTCAAAACAATAGGTCTACAAATAAATGTTTTGAAAAAACAAAAAATGATTATATAACCTATTCATGGGCATCAAAATGGGAAAAAATCTGAAATGTATAATACAATTAGAAATTAATCATATGCTGACAGCCTTAAAGTTGAAGATAAACTACTCAAAGTAAAATATTTATGAGTACACAGAGAAAATAAGAAGTACTGAGGAAGAAAGCTAATTAATTACTTTTCATACTTCACTGTCAGCAGTTCAAGTACTGACCTATGCTGTCTCTGTAATTCTGATTATTCATATTATTATTATTATTATTATTTAGTAGCATATATATTTAGTAGTATATAGTATACATAGACCATCTCTAATCTGTATCAAATGATTTTATGGTTTATTTTATAATTGATTATGTTTGTAAAAACAAGTGTATTTGACCAATGAATTTAAGTTTTTATTCTGTTTTTTCACAGGATCGTATTATATTTTTTTTATTGGTATTTTCAATAGATATTCCTTGATAACTATTTGGTAATAAAAAAATCCTGTAATGCTTGAAAATAATATCTTAAAAAAAAAAAAAAAAAATTAGACCTGTGAAAAAAAAAAGACTTGTATCATTCTCATTTTAATATTGTTAATCATTAGAAATTATATTTTGTTTAAAATTTTAATTAGACATTGGTATGTATTAAAAAAAAAAAAAAAAAAATACAAATAGAAATTATATGCGCCATTCTTTTTAGAAATTATATGAGTCATTCTTTTTTGGTCTATCTTAAGGTTTTCTCAATCACTTGGGTTTTATGTAATCATGATTATAATATATATATATTTTAATGAAAAATTTTTTTATTCCTCATAATTTTCATTCATAGTTATTCCTCTTAATTTCAGGTTATAATGTGCTTTTTTATTTCAATAAAATTATAATATATTCAGATATATATATAACTTATTTTTAAAAATTATTTTGAACATTATTTACTACATTATTATTCATTTTACATAATTTTATAAAATTTATTGGGTGTTGGCTTTAAAAAAATTATTTCTCCTTTTTAATTTTGTTTATTGATGTTTCGATCATCTGTTAGAAACACCCCTTTTCAAAACTGAAAGTATACATGCATATTGGTTACATTTTTTTATATTTCTCTTAATATAACTATTTACAATAAGTACATCTTAGCAAACAATTATTGAGCAGTGACCACAGCAATGAGACCTAACTACAGGGCACTGGAAACCTCCAAGACCTCCCCTCTCCAGCTCTGGCGGCCCAAGTCCAAATTAATAAAAACTAAATTTAACAATAATGTAAGTGTTATAAATATAATAGTCTATAATTAAATTTCTAGTCAATACAATCAATTATATTTGTATATTAAAAATAAAAGTCAACCAATCTTAAAAAAGTACATCATAAAAACAACCCAAATTATTTAATGAGTTTTGGTTTTTTTTTTTTTTTTTGCAAATATGGCCTGACCCATAGGTGCATCGGATTCCGTGATAATAGGGAATAGGGTTGTTGTTGATGCACCCATGTGGCCATATTTGCAAAAAAAACCAACCCCCTTCCCCCCCAAAAAAAAAATATATATATAAAAACCAAAATCAAATTGTTTTATAAAACATTCCAAAATATTTTATATAAGCAATGACAATTTTTATTTTATTGTTGTATATATATTTAATAATCTTAATTGCAATGTATAATAAAATACACAAAACATAGATAAGGCTGTACCAAAGTAGACCATCCTCTTAAGTTATCACATAATAACATAAACATTAATAAATAAAAGAAAAAATAAATATAAAAAACTTACACAATTTGGAAAACAAAACAAACGACAACAAATGTATTTTATAGTAATATATGCTTACTTCTTTTGTGTACATACTGCTTTGTACTATATTTGGTATAGTTTCCAATTCTTCTTATAAGAAAATAATGTATAATATATAATTTTAATTTAATAGTATATATATGTGTATATATATATATATATATATATATATATATATATATATATATATATTTTTTTTTTTTTTAAATAATTATAATTATATTATATTATAATTATAAGCCTTCACGTAAAATAGCATTTTAGAAGTTATGACTAAGCATGAATATTGAATTCCTACCGCGATTAGTGAAGCAATTTAATTAATATTTACTCTTGCATGACTTTTAAAAAACATGTGCAAAACAGCTGTGAATCATTTAAAGATGATATTTGAAATTTTCAATATTTTGATTGATGCTGAACAATGAAATAAAAAAAATAGATTAAAAAAATATATCATAATGATAAATGATTATGCAGAAATAAATTTCAATGTACTTAACTGTTGTTTATAAACCTGGTTTAATGTAAATGGTTTTACTAATTTAGATCATATTTTTTTATCTTGGTCTGCACTATGTTATTCTTTCTAACAAAAAATTATTTAATAAATAACAAAACTTAACAGATCTTGACAGCGTCTTAATAATTTTGAAATACTTTTAAGTAAAAGAATAAATACTTATGTAGATTTTGTACTTGCTTCATGAAAAACCTTGATGTTATATACACCTGATAATTGAGTTAGGAGAATAAATTTTCATTCCATAGTTTGAACTATATAATGGCACTTATTCAAATTCAATAACTTGAATGAATCTTATCTGAATTTAATTTTCATTAATTATATAACAGTCTTTCATCTTATTATAAACAATTAAGACTCTAGAGGATGTGTGGATAAAGTGTTATATTAATTATTAATAATAATTAAAACATAAATTATTAATTATAAACATCATTACTCGTTGACCAGTACAGAATTAGCACTTTAAAAGTTCGGTAATATAATCATAGAAATGGGCAAAATAAAAATCTCTCAGTACTAATCAAAGAAGTGCAGATAAAATATGAAGATCATTTGCTTATGTTCTTGTTAAAATGGTAACCATGGAGCAGACTGATTAAGAAAAATGAAAAAAAAAAAACCTTGTTGAATAAAATAAAATAAAATTTCAGGTGTACATACAGACTCAAAGCAAAATTCTATTTCAAGCAGTACCTTCTTTTTATTGATTGATTCAGAACCAAGCTTGAAATAGGAATCTTTCTAACAGAAAACATGTAGTTGATAAGATTTAAATCTACTTTATTTCTCTGCACTACAGAAGTAAGAACTAAGTACAATTGGCTGCTTACTGAAATTATAAATCTAATGATATCCTACACATTGCATTGGAGGATAAAAAAATATGAATTTTTTGAAGACCAAAGAAATATTAAACAGATGATAATGGACCATTGCATATTAGCATATCAAACGAATCACAGAAGTAAAAAAAAAAATGTTTCTTTATGTCTTAGCTTAATGAAAGTTCAATATATTTTTTTTCAATAGGAACACATCTGACTTCCAATATCTGTTTACTAGGTAAAAACATCTGTTATACTTTTAGTTAATGTTTCCTGGTCTTGTCCTCATTATCGGAAAAATCGGAACTTTCCCACCAAAAGCGGACCAGACGTCCCTTCCAAGCGTCCGTCCAGCGGCCAAGCGGTGAAAGAATTGCATAAAGAATTATTTTAGGTCTTTTCTCCTTTAGTTGTTAACCAAATTTGCTCAACTTGCATATTTAGGCGTTATTTATCAATTCTAATAAGATTATGAGCCTAAATTTTTTAAATCTACTAAATAAAGATACTTTAGAGGAAGAAAATTTAAAATATCTGCATTTAACCCGCAACAGACTATTTCAATAAGAATAAAACCTACATATATTAAATCCCATTAAATTTTAAATCTATATAGGGAGTTTAATCAAAATCGTTAGAGCCATTTTTGAGAAAATCGTAAAAAGGTGCTAAATGCATAGGATAAAGTAGGACTTCCGGTCAGCCGATTTTAGTGAAAAAGTTGCCGTAACATCTCGGGCGTATAGCAGTCTCAAATATGAAATTTGAGTTGCGTACGGCTGATGGTTTTTGCGCTAGACTAACCACACACACACACACAGACCTTTTTTCGGGACTTGGTCATTTGGACTCAGAAGTCCGTAAAACGTTTATTTCTGTCAAAAACTGGAATTCGAAATTTCACGATCGTAATACTTTCCCTTACTATATACAGTAAGTGAAAGTAAAAACAAAATTGGCGCGCTGTGCTTCATTGACAAGCCGCCAGGTTGCAGCACGGTCAACATGATTTTTTCTTTTCGGGAACCCTAACAACAGTTAGTTTTATCGGCTTTTCCTCACTCTCCATTACACTTTAAGATTCCGTGTATCAGATAATATTTTTTCTAAAATCTTTAGCTATCCAACGGTATATTATACATCTATATTACTATTGTTGTGTTCAAAAAATACATAAACAAATACTTGTTCAGTTTTATCCTTTATTTGTTCATCAAATCCGCTCAACGTGCATATTTAGTTGTTAATTAATTATAAATGGTATCAAGATAATATAGTTATTTTTATAGAATCTATAGAATTATAGGTACTTTAGATGAAGAAAATAAAAAATATCGGCATTTAAGCCCTGTCATACTATTCCAATCAGAATATAGGTTTCATCATATTAAAGCCCATTTAATTTTACATCCATATAGCGAGTTTAATAGAAATCGTTAGAGCCGTTTTTGAGAAAATTATAAAAAGGTGCAAAATGCATGGTATAAAGTAGCACTTCCGGTCAGCCGAATTTATTAAAAAAGTTGCTGTAACATCTTGGGCGTTTAGCAGTTTTAAATATGAAATTTCAGTTCCGTACGACTTTTCGTTTTCGCGCTAGAGTTACCGCATACAGACCTTTTTGCGGGACTTAGTTATTTGGACTCAGGGGACCCTAAAACGTGTATTTTTGTAGAATACTGGAATTAGAAAATTTTCACGATCGCGATACTTATATTGCGATATTTCATATATAGTTAAGTGAAAGTAAAAATGACCGTTTTTATTGTACATTCACTTACTATATATAGTAAGGGAAAGTATTGCGATCGTGAAAATTTTCGAATTCCAGTTTTCAACGGAAATACACGTTTTAGGATCCCCTGAGTCCAAATAACCAAGTCCCGCAAAAAGGTCTGTGTGTGTGTGATAACTCCCGGGCGGAAACGGTAAGTCCTATGAAACTGAAATTTCATATTTAAGACAACTATATGCCCGAGACGTGACAAAACTTTTTTCATCAAAATGAGCTTACCAAAAGAGGCACTTTATACCATGCATTTTGCACCTTTTTTCGATTTTCTCGAAAACGGTTCCGACGATTTTGATTAAACTCGCTATATCGATGTAGAATTTAATGAGCTTTAATATCATATAGGTTTCATTTGGATAAAAATGGTCTGACAGGGCTTAAATTCCGCTATTTTAAATTTTCTTCCCCTAAAGTAGCTTTAATTTTGTAGATTCAATAATAATAACTAGATTATCTTGTTAACGCAGATGAAAAACAGGTAAATATATAAATTGAATAAATTCGATACCCAACTAAAGGAGAAAACAGAAAAAAATATTTTTTTAATGCAATTTTTCTTTTTTGAACATAAGAGCAGTAATATACATGTATGATATACCGTTGGAAAGCTAAAGATTTTAGAAAAAATATCATCTCATACACAAGCTTTTAGAAGTTAATAGAGAGTGATGAAAAGAAGATAAAACTAACTGATTATTTTAGATAATAATATAATAGATTTTTTAATAAAACACATGTTTCTATATAAATTCAATTTGATTAATTCCTTAATAGTTTCACGTATTTTTATCTCTAACTGTATTTGAAAATTCTTTCATTGATTTTAAAAATGGAGGTAAGTGAAAGTCGTGTGTTGCCCGCACCAGATTTTTTAAAAAATACTTTAGATATTTATTTACATTTCTTTCTCTCCGTGTTTCCAATGTCATGGTTATTGGTATCATTTTAATCCTCATACCGTATTAAATCATCTAGTAAACATATCTCCCTGTGAAACGAAACCACGCGTTTAATACAGAAAATTAAAGAGGAATTTCACATAAATGAACGGACAGTGAGGAGTTGGTTTGCTAAATTTGAAAGTAGCGACTTTTTTTGGAATTTTGAAGTAGTTCACTATCTACCAGATAGGCGTTCTGTTGATTCAGTATTCTATTTAGAACAGCTTCAACGGATTTACGAAGTTTTGGAAAGGCAATAGCCGGTTTTGGTGAATCAGAAGAAAGTTTTGTTCCAGAAAGACAACGCCCGAACATACATCTCTCCATTTACAAAGCATAATCTTGCTGAGATAGATGAAATCGAACTTCTGCCGCACCCAACATATAGCCATGATCATGCACCATCAGACTACCACCTCTTCAGAGGTATGGTTCGCTTCTTTAAGAGTAACACTTTTTAAATTCACAACCAAAAGCTTGGTATCGACATGAAATTGGGACTGCCTTCTAGATGGCAACAAACCATTGAAGCATAATGGATTGTACTTTGATGCCTAAAACATATCTGAGGCAAATAAAAAATCAAGTTAATTTTAGTATTTAAAACGATCATTTTTTTTTTTTTTTTTTTTTTAGTCACCTCAAACTATATATATATATATATATATATATATATATATATATATATATATATATATATTTGGTATTAAACAAAATTGATTTATCAAAACTGATTAATTTAATTCTTAATAAACATACTAACAAAAAACCATGATTAAGAATAATGAAATAACTTTATTTGAAACAAGTCAAAAGACAAGGGTGGCAGTATTAAAGGAAAAAAAAAATATTTTTTTCATTAAAAGTTTTCTATTAAATTTTAAACATTATTTTATTTATAGGTCTAGGAAAGATTGTTGTGTATTATCAGTTAGTAAGCAACCATGATGAGATAAGCATAGAACAACCAAGTCAGTTCTGAAATGTCATTGTTTACATTTGTGTAACTTCCTTATGCTGATCTGGGCTGTTTATCAGTACAGAAAGCAAATCCTTTTTGTTTATTAAACATGAGGTATAGAATAGAAATTTTAAAAACAACCGGATAACTATTTCTTATTGATTGAAATCAGTTAACAGTTTTAATAAAAAACCAATTGTACAATGGTTGCCATATAAATTCATTAAGACATTGATTTAACAAAAAGATCTAATCAATTAAATTCAAGAAAATTATTATATTGTGACTGGTTGCCTGATTGAAATCACTTTAATTAAATTTTAAGGCTTTGTTTGATGAAAGTGAATAGTCAAATTAAAAATTTCATCATTAAACTACTCATAGCTGAATGCTATCTTATTGGCCAAGAGATAACACATATAAATACTGCAGGCAAAACGATAACAGGTGTGTTTTGAGTTAGACTCAGTCAAGTGTTGGCGACAATGGGCTTCTTCTTTCCCGGTTCAGACTTTTTAATAATTACAGCTGTGATCTTTTACCTTTTGTATCGTTATGCCACATCGACTTACACCTTCTGGGCCGACCGAAATGTCCCATTCATCAAGCCGGTACCATTCTTCGGCAACATGTGGCACAGGATAATCCGAAAGACTACGATGATAGAAGACCAACAGAGCCAGTATAACTTCTTCGGCGACAGTAGGTACGGTGGTACTTACATTTTTCAAAATCCCAACTTAGTCATAAAGGATCCGCAGTTGGTAGAACAGGTATATTACAATCCTTATATATAATCTTAATTATTAATAATATAATAATTTTGTTTGTTTCATAGTTCAATTTTAATAATTCTAATCGGGTTTCCAGGTTGCCCATAAATTTGATTAATTTATAGGAAACTAGAACTATGTTAAAGGTGTAACGGTTGCACTGTCAAACACAACACGGAGGCTACACGACGGTTTTTCAGGTCCCTCAGTGTTGCCAGGTGGAAAGTAATTTAATTATTAATATTAATTTTTTACCTGCAACACTGAGGTAACCAACCAATTACCTGCATTGTGTGCACCGCATGTACTGTGTTGTTTTGTGGTAGGATCTTTAAAAATTTTGTGTGTGTGGATTTAAAAAACATTTTTTTTTAAAATTTAATTTATCGTAAAGAAGAAGCTTAATTTTATTTCTTATATTTCACCATTTTAATTGTGTTTTTAATCGTTTTTTATTTAATTAAAGTAACTTTTTATTTCGAACTTTATTTATTTTATTATTATACAACATCCATCAAAAAGGTATCGTAATAAGCCGGAAAAAGTCATTACATTTTTTTTTTCCAGGTGTAAAATTAGTAATGGGGATGAACTTTATATTATATTTAATTAAACATGATAATACAACGTATTAATGTTTGTTTCAACGCCTCAAGGTTATCAAAAAAAAAAGTTCGATCCGAAAAGAGGGACGAGGACACTTGAGAATTCAGAAGGCTACACAACGCGAGATTATAGAGCTTGCATACCAGCATAAATGAAATCGTAGTGTCACGAAGGCACGAATGGGCATGCAAATTTTACATTAGATTTACCACCTATTTAAATATACCTATTTCAACCAAAACTAGTCAAAACGAGCTTATTTTGGAAAACAAGTTCAACAATATTAATCGTAATAGATAAATGAATTTATAGACACTGTAAATTATCAAAACACTTAATTGTTTAGAGCCTGTCGGTCACAATTTTTACATATGTAGATTTTGCTGTGTGTACACTTTCCGCATACACTTTTTTGCATGTATTGCAAATACACTCGCGATACAAAAAAAATCGGCGCACATAGACTTTTGCAAATATCTTTTTGTTAAATCAAAATTAACCTCCAATTTTTTTTCTTAGCATAGTATATACTATATACTTCTAAAAGACGCAAGGAAAATTAAGAAAAAAAATGACATAAAAAAAAATTAATGGTAAAAAAACGAAATACCATAAAAATAAAAATTGATTTCTTTACATGGTTTAACTTTAATTAAACCAAAAATTGCGTCCTCAATACTGGGTTTTCCATCGTCTGGCTCTGATGACTGCTTCAATCCTCTCAGGTATACATTGCAAGAGGATAGCCACCCGTTCCTATGGTATGGCCTCCCACTCTTCCACCTGCACTATCCTGAGGTCCTGTAGGGTAGACGGAGGGTTTGGCCACCGTCGGACACACCTTCCTAACTGGTCCCATAGCTGTTCAATAGGATTCAGGTCTGGGCTTCGACCTAGCCACCGCTGTGTACAAATGCCGACCTCATCCAGGTTACCTGTCACTACATTTGTTGTGTGTGGCCGGACATTAGGCGAAAATTATCGCCAATGAAAGTCTTAAAAGGCATCACATATTCCTCTTGAACGTCCGTAATGTACGAAATTGCATTGAGGGACGGTCTGTTGAAGACGTGGAGGTCCGTCCTCGCTTGTGATGTGATACATCCCCACACCATAACAGACCCACCTGCGTAACTCACCGTTTCATTGATGTTGCACTGAATGTACCTCTCTCCCCTTCTTCGCCATACTCTTACTAGGCCATCCTGAGGACCCGTCGCTGAACCTAACGGAGACAAAATCATTCTCAGTCCAGTTAGCGTATTATCAGCAAAATGGAAGGCGAGCATTCCGGTGAGCTGCCGTCAACTGAGGACCTGTTGCTGGGACTCTGGAGGGAAAATTCACTATGGCGATTCTTCTTCTTATTGTGCATACAATCACATTCACCTATTGAGCAATTCTCAGCCTGCAACCGGTTTCTACAGCTGTCTATGTACGGTTCCTTATGGTTTGCATCATGATAATACGGTCATCTGCTGGCTCAGTCGTTCTAGGGCGCCCTGATCCTCGCCTCCTGTAAAGTTCCGTCTCCCGGCACCTCTGAACGGCCCTTCGAACCGTCGTTTCTGGTAGACCGAATGTCCAGGCCACTTAACGTAGACTCCTACCTTCGTCCACCTACGCAGTTATTCTGGCAACTTTCGTCGCTTGTAAAACCATTTTATTAAAAGAAAAAGATTAAACAATAACCACAATAAAAAACAAAACGAAAAGTACTTTATGAAGCAAAACGTGTAACATTAAAGTCGCATTATTAAGTGATGCAGTCTTGCTTATGGACGCTTATCTGTTTATTATTTACTATAGAGAATTATTAACATAATATTGAAGTGAAATGTGTTAATTTTAGATAAGAAATGAAAAATAGATGCTAGGACGCGTTATACCTTCGTTATGATACATTTATTAATGGGAATCTAGGTGCTCCGATTTTTTTGATCACTAGTGTATTTGTAAACAAAACTTTAGAGGCTTCCAACTCTGTACACATTCGTATATGTTCCAAAATATGGTTGTCAACCAGTAATAGGAACGCACTACTTAGATTCCCGTTCATAATGTTTCTTTTAGTGTTTGCTGTTGACCTGTACACATCTTTGAAAGCATAGTGAATTACTAATCTACCAACAACACATCCTTCATCAATTCTTGTCCAAATAATTCCGTGTGAAGCAATTTCAGTTTGCTAATTTAGTACTTTACTTCCATGTTCGTATTCAGAACTAGAAGAGAATCGTATGCATCCTCTTGTACGTTTGTTTAGAATATTTCCGCGATCACTGTCACTTGACTGATCTATACTGTCTTCATCAGGAATTTTCTCATCACTACTCTCGATTATAGCACTGTTATCATCACTGTCATAAAATTCACTTTCTTCATCTGGACATTTCAGAGGTATGCTGATTGCATTTTCTGAATGAGCAGAAAGTTTTTTTTCCTTTTGACATTTTATTTTCCTGTCTTAAATCTGAAAATAATAGACCGTTGTTCAATACAAATAAATATTCGGAGGGTGTTGATATAGGAGAAATACTGAATTTCTACTGAATACTGAAAAACTATCAACCAGCGGACTCATTAGTAGTGTCAAGTGGTGATTCATATACTAGGTTAGCCAAGTACAGATCAACCAGCTCTGTGCTTTGATACATTACAGATAAGAGCTCAAGGTCAGTATCAACTGCCTCTGTATTAGATACATGTTTCCAGTATCAACAATGTGTATCAAATACTTTTCAGTACAAGATACAAACCTTCTCATCACTAATATGGACCTATGTTTCTCTCCTCCTATAAGCATGGTAAGGAGCTTTGTGCTTTATTATCTATCGAGGCTGTATACGCTGGGCTATCTGTGAAAGAATAGTACTTCCAAGTGACAACTCAAAATTGAGGGTGGTTCTATTGAAATAAATAAGTGGACTGTATAGATTTAAAATAAATAAAAATAATGAAAGCAAACGACGAATCACAATACATTTAATACACTGAAATACATATAAGGATGATAAGAAACAAATTAACCTAATAAATTTATATAAGAAAAATTAACCTAATTATAATTAAACAGCTGTAAGAAAATGTAGGAAACAAAATAAACCTAATTAAAATATTGTAAAAATAGAAGAAACAAACTTAACTTAATGCTTCTTAAAGATGTAAAAAAAAAAAAAAAATAGTTATCAAATTAAACAGTTTCTTGAATAATAATTAAGAAATTAAATGTTCCATTAATGGATAAGGATAGGTTATATTCACGTAAAGATGTCCAGTTGAGTGTTGAAGAAAACGACCGCAGGGCGGCTTGAACGAAGTCGTCTTGAGTATTGAAGAAAATTACCGCAGGGCGGCTTGGACGAAGTTCTCTTGGGTGTTGAAAATGACCGCAAGGCGGCTCTTCCAAGTTCCAAGGGGAACGACGAGAAGATGAAGAAATTTGTTTCCAAACGTTCAAACGTTGAGAGGAATCTTGGGTCTATATACGGCACATCTTCACCGCTCAGACGCTAGCTTAAGACTCCTGGCCACGAGGCAGTCAAAAAACAATTGAAAACGATCGTCTTCTTTTTCTTTCTCTTCTACTCAAAACTTTTAATTATATTTATAATAACTATTTTTAAAACAGATAAAAAATAAATATTAATACAAAAATGATCTATTGATAAATATCAAGAATTTATACAGTTTTCCTTTTTTTTTCCATCAGACCATAAAATATGGCGTGAACAGAGGCTTTATTTATTTCCGACTCTTTGTTTGTTGTATTATCTTTCTATTTTGCTTTTATCATTTCTATTCACAGGGTTGGGTATATTGTTGAATCATTGTTCAGATAACTAAAATTTATCAGGAGGAATAACCTTCTTCCGATCACTAGTGCCAGACATAGTGAATTATGCACAATTAACAGAATAGCAATAAAAAAATCTAAAGCATAACTATACAATAGACTTAACAAAAAAAAAAACAATATTTATAAGGGAACTAACTAAAAGAAAAAAGTATATCAAAAGATTATCTGTTGATAAACAGATCTATCTACAACCACCTCTGCCGAAGTCGCAACAGCAGCCTTGTTCTTGAAAACTATTTATGATACAGTATACAATGAATAACTCGGAATTACCAAGTAAAATAACAATGTTGGTAATAGCTGTGTGCCCCATTATACCAGATTTTTTTTTTATACACCCTATTATTATGATAAAATAACTATACCCTTATTAAACTTAATTTTTTTATTACTTGTTTTAAGATATATTTTTATCGTTGGCAGGTGTTGATCAAAGACTTCTCCTTGTTCTACAACCGATCTCTGATCCCAGACCCGAAGAAGGTCCATCCCCTCAACAGGAATCTGTTGACACTCCAGGACGCCCAGTGGAAGAGCCTGAGGTCCAAGCTGACTCCGACCTTCAGTTCTGGCAAGCTCAAGGTCATACATCAGGAAATGCTCACTTGTTGCGATGATTTGACGAAACACCTGTCCTCCTACGCAGAGACCGGGGAGCCCCTAGACACGAAGAAGACCATGTCCAGGTTCATCCTCCACTCCATTGGATCCATCGCCTTCGGTCTCAAGCTCGACACCCTTAACGACCCCAACTGCCAGTTCGAGAAGATGGCGGAGAACATCAGCAAGACTACTTTCTTGAAGAGACTTCTAGGATTCCTGAAAACAGCTTTCCCCTCGCTTGAGAGGGTGGTGGAAACTATCAAGAGATTATTGGTGAAGGATGAATCCCAGAATGTAAGCATATAATAGTCATAAACTTTGGACAAATAAAATACACGAACATTCACTCTTGTTCTTAGATGGTCCAAGTGCAAACAGAAGTAAGGGTTTATTGAATTTCAGCAGATCCTCCTTGAAAACCATTACAGCCATTTACTGATTGATGGCAATAACCAACTAAACTTGAAACCGAAAAAGTTAACATCAACAGCAAAAAGTCATTGCTTTCCATTTTGAATACTATAATTGTTTGTTTTTAAATTTATTTTAACACCCTTCACACAACTGTAGCTAATCGGATGATGCTACAGTGGGAATCCAAGTTTATTAAGGACAGGGACCTTCAGGGATTAACTGACATCATAGTGATTCCGGACCAACATTTAACGTCCCTTCCAAAGGGGGACAACCAAAACGTTCTGAGGCCATCTTCTTCTTCGCTCCCTATCTCCTGTGTGCTGCTAAGCATAGAGTAGATATATCCGACCATCTTGTCTAATGGTCCATTTTATGTCCCTTCCAAAGGGACTGCATAACCAAAGATTTTTCACTCCCTATGAAAAATCTTAGGGCCATCTCTCAGGTTTTCATCCGCGAACTTAGGAAGATAAGGCTGTTATGCTGGCCACTACACCACAGCTAACTACATACATCTTTTTAATGTTGTAATAAAACAATCATAAATCACCAGGGGAGTAGTGGCTAGCATAACAGTCTTCTATGTCCAAGTTCAAAGCCCGCTAGTGATTCTAAGATTTTTTAAAAGGAGTACTGAGTCTTTATTTTAACACCCTTCACACAACTGTAGCTAATCGGATGATGCTACAGTGGGAATCCAAGTTTATTAAGGACAGGGACCTTCAGGGATTAACTGACATCATAGTGATTCCGGACCAACATTTAACGTCCCTTCCAAAGGGGGACAACCAAAACGTTCTGAGGCCATCTTCTTCTTCGCTCCCTATCTCCTGTGTGCTGCTAAGCTTAGAGTAGATATATCCGACCATCTTGTCTAATGGTCCATTTTATGTCCCTTCCAAAGGGACTGCATAACCAAAGATTTTTCACTCCCTATGAAAAATCTTAGGGCCATCTCTCAAGTTTTCATCCGCGAACTTAGGAAGATAAGGCTGTTATGCTGGCCACTACACCACAGCTAACTACATACATCTTTTTAATGTTGTAATAAAACAATCATATATCACCAGGGGAGTAGTGGCTAGCATAACAGTCTTCTATGTCCAAGTTCAAAGCCCGCTAGTGATTCTAAGATTTTTTAAAAGGAGTACAAAATCCTTGGGTATGCCATTCTACGGAGGGGCTTAAAATTACAGTTCCAGGCCTAGGTGGTGTATACCGCTGGGGTACTAAAGATTTTATAAAATATATGATCTTATATATAAAGTAGTAAAAGGTTATGGAGAATGATGAAAAGCGGATAAAACTAAATGATTGTTGTAGGTAATAATAATATAGATTATTTGATGAAACACATGTTTCTATGGAAACTCAATGTAATTATGTAAACTTTTTTCTACTCTAATTTTAATTAAAAGTTCTTAAATTGATTTTAACAACGGACATAAATGAAAGTTGTGTTTTGCAATCACTATATCTTTAAAAAAAATGTACAACAATAATAAAGTTGTTAATCATAAATAAATTAAATTATATCTTTGCTTGTTTTAGGAGGCTCAACAATTTATGATGAATGTCGTGAAAGATACCGTGGAATACAGAGAAAAAAATAATGTCCAGAGAAATGACTTCCTTCAACTCATGATGGAGCTCAGGAAACAAGATGCCAACAGCAAAGATGAAAGTAAGTAACGTCCATAATAGGTCTGTTCGTTAATGACTACTTTATCCTGTCAATTCCATGCCTAGTACAGTTTTTCTGTTTTAAATCTGTACAGCTACCTTTAAGGTTCAGAATTTAAAAAACTATTATTCAATTGATCGTCATATAGACTTCTATAGACTACATTAATTACTGTTGTCTTAATAGTTGTTTCCTGGTTTCGACACTATCTTCAATTTCTTTACTTACCTTTCACCAGACATGCTGCCTAGCTTCTTCAGAGTTGTATGAAATATGTTCTTACATGGAACTTAGCAGCATGTCTGCCCAAACGTTGAGACAATTTAAAACACGGTTGTACACAAAAACAAATTCAAGATAATGTTTTTGTTATTAATGCTTTCATTTTTTGGCTAACGTTTCATTGGGTAACATCTATGGGTAATCCTTTCTTGAACTAGTTGTAACATCAGACCTGTAATGATTAAAAGAATTGAAAATATATAAGTATACACATTTTTATTTGTGTTTATAATTTAAGTTGAAGGTCAATGATTCAATATAAAATTGGAGGCTGTAATAACATTTCACCACTTTTATTAAACAATGAACAACTTTTCAGCGATTAAGCCATCTTCAGGTGTAATAATAATTTTTATCTTTAAGGGCACAATCACAAATTCATTCCTATAACTATTCTATTCTACAATCTCAGAATATAAGCATTTAAAATAACATAATCTTACTTTATTTTAACTAATCAATTTATATTTTATTATGTAATTTTAAATGTCTATATTCTGAGATCATTATTATATTAATGAATTTGTGATTATGTCCTTTAAGATAAAAATTGTTTTTGCACCTGAAGAAGGCTTCTTTGATGATCTTCTTTGTTAATCTTCAAATTTCAAATTAATGCTTGCAAGCACACTTGTGGATGTGCTTATAAAGGATTCTGAGTTTGTTTTCCAATGATGACATCGAACAGTCTCTATCTCTTCTCTTTATATACAGTTGTTTATTTTTTTTATAAGAATGAAATCCCAATGACTTAGTGTGGGACTCAACCCACTAAAGCCACCTTCTGCAATAACTGAGCTGGCCCAACAAGTTGCTCTTCTTTCATGATATCGGTCACAGTTTGGGGTTCCCAGCAGCCCAGTGGCTAGTCTCCCGATTTAGAGCTTCTTGTAGAGTTTTAATAGATTTTCATGTCCAGTAATTTACTTGTATATCGAATCACATCGCTTTAATATCTTGAACCTCCTTACCTGACAGAGAGCTTCCTCAGTGAAGGACAACATTCCAGGATTAATATGCATTTCGCTCCTCCTCTGTCATGTTTTTCTGCATATCTTAAAATTTTATCTTTGATGAGGTCTATCTTTATCTATATATTTATATAAATATAGTAGCTGACTCGGCAAACATTATTTTGCCATACAAATTATTTCTAGGAAATTTCTAGTGTAGAAAGAAAATAACTAACTTATTGTAAGTGTGTAAGAATGCGGTATATGAGTGAAAGAGGCATGGAGTGCCTATCTTAATGCTATAGCGTGAAAAATTTTTTGTCAGCCCATCTTTAGCTAACACCAACAAACTGGATGGTTTACACACTCGAGAGCATGCCACGTATAATTGTCCGTGTAAAAAAAAATGTTACACTCAGATAGTAAAGTGATAATTGTAAAGGTTACAATTACGCTTGATGCATAAACAATAATAATGGCCGAACTGTGGAGGGAGTGAGAGAAGGCTTATTGTGTGAGAGAAAGAGACAGGCTTCGGTCCCATCCCTACTCCGAGCTGTTTGCTGGCTGAGAAGTGACACCGGTAGACCTCTGGCGGAAATAACTTACCAACTGTTAATTGATCAGTTATCGAGTGGGATGAAAAATTATTAATTTACTAAAATAACTATTAAAAAATAGGGGTTGGTGATAGAAAGGTGAAAATTTAGGGTTGTATGTATTTTTCAGTGCAACATTATAAAAAAATAATGAAAACATTTTTGTCAAAAATAAAAAATAATGTTAACGTTGGACAACCCTCATCACTTAGGGGTTTGAAAAATAGATAGTAGCTGATCCTCAGACCTATTGATTATACAAATAAAATTTCATAAAAATCGGTCAAGCCGTTTGGGAGGAGTATGTTAACTAACTTTGTGACACGAGAATTTTATATATTAGATATAATAATAATAATAATAATGATAACGATATATGATTCTTGGTTTCTACAAACAATAAGATTTTAGAAAAGTAACTATACAATAAAAGAAGTCTTAAAATCTAATAGAAGTTGTTATAAACTTAACATATGTTATGTGTAATGTTGTAATGAGGGAGATTATGGTAGATTCAGTGTTGCCACTGTACAGTATCCTACAAGTTATATTTTCCATACAGTGCACAATATTATAGAAAAAATATTACATGAGAGAAGTTGGTTGAGGGTGCAGTCAATTTAACACACAATTAAGTGTAAACTTAATTTATTGGTGCCCAATAAATTTATTGGCACCTTAATTTATGGCACCAATAAATTAAGTTTACGCTTAATTGTGTGTTTAATTGACTGCACCCTCAACCAACTTCTCTCATATATATACACAGTCAACCATTGTCACTTCATAAAAAAAATATTACAAACTAAATTATACATAAGTTGCTAAAATAAATGGAAGGTTCTTATAAATCCTTGAATTAACATTGTTATTAATTATTTCTACTTTTACTCTCTCTTTGGTGCCATTTAGCGTAGAGCGGCCTCGATCCATCAGAGCCGTTCTTCCGTCTTGACAAGTCATTTTCATTTGAGCCAGGTTTTTCTCTTTAACTCATATCCTCTGGATATAATCCTCATAGAGGATTCTAGAGCGACCAAGGGATCTTCTTCCTAGTGGGCGGGCATCTATTACCTTTCTGGGGTGCTATTCCTCTTCCATGGTCAAACTACTTAAGCTGTCTTTTTTTCAATGGAGGTATTCAGTTCGGCCACCAGCAGCTGCTCCCTTATATTAGTTTGTTTGGCAAATGTACCCTCAGTGAAAGTATCTCATTTCAGTTCCTGTAATCCGATTGATGTGCTTGTTTAGCGTGACCCAGCTTTCTCATCCAGATGTAAGTGTTGGGAGGTAGACTGCCTTGCATATGTGGAGCTTTGTCTCTTTTCCTACATTTCGATTGCCAACAAATTCCAAAATGCAATATGCTATTGCAGATCTGGTAATATATTTGATTTTCCTTTTAAATCTATTTCTTCATCTATTTTATCAGATCAGCTGATTAGGGTTTCCCTAGGTTAGGAACATTGGACCACCACTTCGAGAGCCTCACCATTGCAAAAAAGATGCACTTCTCCTGTTATGCCTAGATAAAACAAGTACTTTGCTTTTGGTAGTGTTTTTTTTTTTCCCTTACGTTGAGCTCCTTTCCTTTTCACAAGTGCTTACTGCAGCAGCTTCTCTCTCCAAAAGAACGATGTTGTCAATGTAGATAAGGCTCTAGACGATACAGGATGCATATTTCCTCCTTCCAAATCAAAGTTTTAGTCCAAATTAAAGTATAACACTAGCTATAAACTGCTAAGAGTTTTAAGAGAACCAATAACTTTTATTAGTACAACACTTTCACAGCCATTGCAATACTAACTATAAAGCAGCTATAACTCAACTATATTTTAATCAATATTAACATTAAGGTTATTATACATAATACTACAATCATACTTAAATATCCACTACAGCCTCACTTCTCTAAAGCTAAAATGGATACACCTTTGGAGGAACAACCCTTCTTTTACTTTGATAAAAGAAATTTTCTTTTCATCCAGAAGGAATTTCTGTTCTTGTCTTAATTATCTGCGAATCTACCAACTCTCATCCCGTTTCTCAAGAGCCCCAAAATCTTTTCACGATGGCTTTAATCAAAATAAAACTCGTTAGTTGATTTATTTTGTTCATTAACTGTTTTGTACACTTCTAAATCTGGTCCTATTGCCTCTGACAGAAACTTAGCAATAGATAGTGAAGGCCTAATTCTTCTTAGAACCTGTTTCGTTGGACTGTATCCACCATCAATAAGAGTTCTCCGATCAGATTTTTGATGGAACCAAAATCGAGTTTTTAAAACCATCATTGCATCAAGATGAATCTGCTATTTTTTTGTTGGATTTACATATGACCTCTTCTAGCCCACTTAAAATTTTGTGAATATATGTAATGACTTCGACCTGGGAAGTTGTTTGATCTATATTCCCCCTCAACTGCTGGAACCAAGAAACAGCCCCTCTTCCCAGTAATGGTTCTTCTTGGCTAGAAATAATATCAATTTCTTCTAGTAGTGTACCACCTGCTCCATTAAAACCCTAATAGTTTTTCAGAGACTTAATTTCAAACTTGACAAATCTTCCAGGCTATTACACAGTCATCAGCTTCTCCATTAACCATAACCTTGATATAAAATGGGTTGCCTCCATCTTTTATGCTTGTATTTTTGATCGCATGAAGACGGTCCCAAATGGATGCCCTGTCCCCTACTGATTGCGATGGTAGGTCTACTTCTTCCGTCTTGTTAAATTTCTTCCCTTGGGGACACCTCCAAATATTAAACTTAGAAAAAAAACTAACAACCTCCTTGAATGGGCAATTATCCTCACAGTGGACCCCACCTCATCTAAAACATCTTTCATCTGGATTTCCATGATGCCTGCCAACTGCTTCTGTCGTACTTTAGGGAATTCATTGGCTGAAAAATTATTACATGGATACCTGATCACATGTTGCTGTGCCACTACTTGATCCGCCTGCTTGTCTCTCTCCTGAGCCATCTCAGATATTAATTTCAGCTGCAGCTGCAGTTCTATAAACAAATTACGGTGGCTATGCAAGTGACCTCATCTGTTTCCTAGATCAAAACTTTAATTCTTCTGTAATAAAAAATATGCATTTAATTTATTTTGGACCAAGACATATTTAATCTGCTTCTTAGGTTGTAGATCAATCAAAGTTAGAAAGTCATCTCCTCCCTCGCCTAAGTAACTTACTAAAACATTCATTTGTTGGACCTCACTCCTTTCCATCAATCCGGATGCCAAATGATAGGGACTTTGATCATGTGAGTCCCTGATCGAAAAATACTCAGGCTCCTTTACCTTGAATAAAACAGTTGATGCACTTCCTCTGGATTTATTGATGGCCTGTAACAAAGCTTGCACTAACTCTTCAATCTTTGAGAATGCTGCTGTCTCCATGTAAAGAGTTTTAAGAGTAACCAAAAACTTTAATTCAATGCTAACCATAATACAGCGGATAATTCAACTAAATATAACATATGTTTGCTCTCAATCGATATTACCATTAAGGTTATGTTACATAACACTACAATTATACTTAATATGCACTAAAATAACCTTGCTGTTGTAAGATGGCATAATTTTAAAATATTACTTCACCCATTTTATTCTTTTAAATGTAAGATTATCCATGAAAGTTAGTTTTGAACATTCCTGCTCTTGAGTCTCTTTTCTCTGCTCTATCTGTATATAAAATCATCTGGTGATTATTGGTTTCTATGATAAACTCAAAATCAGTCAAATAATGAATGCATTTTTAAACACAAATGACACTACATTCAAATCGCACCTGAGCGAAGCAGGGGCAGTTCACTGGTGAAAAATATATTAGTTACTTTGTTCATAATAATGCTGATTGATCAGGTAATGATAATGTTATATATACATTTTCTTTTCAGTGAAATTCGATTTGGAGCTGATGGGTGGCAACGCTTTCCTGTTTCTTATAGCTGGATATGAAACCGTTGCCTTAACGATTAGCTTCATGCTTTACGAACTGGCTGCTCACCAAGACATACAAGAAAGGCTCATGCAAGAAATAGTGAACGTTCTGAAGAAGCACTCAGGAGCTTTGACCTACGAGGCAGTTAAGGAGATGAAGTATCTTGACCAGGTTCTGTCAGGTAGGTTACTTTATCATCAAGGGTGAGGAATCAGTTTTTCATTTGTTTGGCCATACAGCTGACTGTTATTTATTGATTGAGCTTATGACTGACATGATGATGTAGTTGCTCATGGTAAATAATTGAATGAATCAAAATCATTTTTATTCTGGAATATATTCAAACAGAACAGGTGAAAACTTTTAATTAATTTAGCTGTGAATAATTTTTCTGATTGTTTTAGTCAAGATTGATTAAATGTGTCTTGAAGATAGATCTTCGACGTGATAGATTATGAATGAGTTCGAATGTGGTTAGGGATGATATTTTACAAAGGGAGATGGGTAAGGAGTTCCAAATTACGATAGCATCGATGATATAGGACTTTTCAAAGGAAGTAGTTCTTTTAGAGGTATATGTAATACTGTAGGTTGAGATCATGTGTTCAGGATATGTAAAAAGAATGTGGAGTGAGGAAGGAATAGAAGTAGAGATGGCAAAAATGGGTATTTTTTAGCAACAAGGACAATCCTTGTAAATGTAAACATCTGTTACCAGGTTTCTTGGATATTTTATATTATTCATAACAACATTATATTTTTTTTTACCTCAAGTTCATTTTTTTAAAATATTGTAATGCCCATGTCATTGCTAACTTTTAATTTTTTTTTTAATAAGTGTTTAAGTTTATTCATACACAATCAATTTTAAGGAATTATTAAATTACAATCACTACCATAATCCACCATAGCGTGCCACCTCATGCAGTTTGAGGGGCCTTTCTATGGAGACTAGACCATACCCTTTGATCCTTAACCATTCTCAAATTTCTCTTTCTCTCTCAAAATTTTCTTCACTGGATGGTCCATTCACATCCTCTGTTCGTGAAGGATTGCTTTACTCCATCCTTTCAAGTTTGTTGGGGTCTTCCATCTCTTCGTCTGTCCACTTAAGCCTCCTATGCCATCCAGGCAAGACAATGGTTTTCCATTCTTGAGATATGTCCAAACCATCTTAGACTTTATTCTCCTATAATGTTTTCTTTCGGTTCGACTCCAAGACTTGACCTTATGATTGTGTGGCCGACCTGTTCTCTACTGATTTTTCCTTCAATTTTTCTTTGGGGAGCCCCATTTCTGTAGCTTAATTTTTGATTATTTTCTTGGAGATTTTATTTTTTTGTTTTCCCTGCCCTTGCTTTTTTGTCTCGGTGATTCTGAGGATATCTATCTTTGCATTTTGTTTTTCCGATACCTACTCCTGTTCTGACATTCCAAGTACCATATCTAATGTACCGTTTCCTCACTGTCAAAGTCGTATTCCTTAATATCTGTCCAGCTCTATTCATTATATTCTGTTTAATAACTGATCTTTTTGAGGTTAAAAAAATAAGATTATCTATTAAAATAGAGTTAGGCCATGCGGCTAGGTTGGATCCAAGAAGATGGTCTAAAATTGCTACAGAGTGGATTCCAACAGAACAAATGAGATGGCGAGGAAGACCACTGATGAAGTGGAGGGATGAAATAGTGCATGTAGCGTAATATTGACCCTATATTTTTGTTTACTTTGCACCTAAATATTCAATATATTCAAAAAGTATTGATGTTACCCAGCCATAGACTGACTAAGATTTTGGCAGAGGAAATTATTAAAAGAAATTTATGGTGGTGTGATGATTTCCGGTCTTTGTGTCGGAGATATAACTGGCAAAATAGAGATTATTTAGTAGATGGAAAGAAGCAATGTTTTAAAGGGTTAATAGAATATATAAGTGAAGACTTTAGAAATGGTTTACTGGTTAAAGTCGACAAATCTATTCACCATCAACTATATAAAGAATTAAATTGTGATTTAGGGGAGAACGGTTATATCTCTGATAGATACGGCCTGGGACTCATCAAATCAATAATTAAAATAAGAGGACAGCTTCTGTACCTTAATTGAAATGTTACAAGAGCGGAAGAACTACATTATTGTAGTTTATGTAATAATAAAGACATAGAGGATATGTACCATTATGTAGGAGTCTGCTCTGTGCTATCAGAAATAAGGATGCATTGGCTTGGCGGGGCAGTATTGTCCAGATAGGAATACATAAATTATCTAAACGGTGAAAATTGGGTAGCATTGCATAACTATCATTTAAGGGCCTGGAAATATAGATATTTACTTATATCAGAATTCAATATTTAAATAAAGGGGGGAAAATGTGGAAAAAAAAAAATGTTCAGTTAGTTTTATATTATGAGATGAGAAATACCATAATAAGATCCAACCTTGATGTCAGACCGGCCGAGGATATTGTTGAAGAAATTCAGCTAAGATGGTACGGCCATGTCTCAAGAATGTCGGAGGATCGCGTGGCAAAAGCAACATATGAGCTGAAAGTAGAGGGAAGGAGACCAAGAGGAAGACCTAGGAAGACTTGGGAGGATGGGATCAGGAAGGCCTGCCGAAAAAGAGATATAGATTGGAGATCAGCAGGGGAAATGGCACAGAATAGGAATGCCTGGATCAGCCTCTACAAGCGACCCCCTCACACTGCTGTGCGGTAGAGAGGAAAGATGAAGAAGAAGAAGAAGTTTTATATATAATTATTATTAAATATATATATATATAATATTTGTAAAGAATATTTTGTTAAGGCGCGCTATTCTGCAGATGGACTAAAGTCTATGCATAGTGTGCAATATATAAATGTATAGTAAATTTATGTATGTAAATTAAACAATAAAAACAAACATTATTATTATTATTTAGTGCATGTAGTGGGGGACTGGTGGGCTGCTGTGGCTAGAAATAGGAATATGACAAAACACTCATGGGTGTAATTTTAGTTTAAATCATTCAGAAAATGTTTTATTTTATTAATATTATAAGTTCTAAACAGTAAATATTATAAATAGTAACATGAATCAAGAAGAGAAAATTTTGCCATAAATTCAATACGAGACTTGTATTGTTCTGTAAAGGATGTAATAAAGCTATGATTTTTATACGAGTTTAATCAAAATTGTTAGTGACGTTTTTTAGAAAACTGTAAAAATGTGCTAAATGCATGGTATAAAGTGGCTTTTATGGCTAGCCATTTTTGTTGAAAAAGTTCCTATAATATCTCAGGTATATAAACTTCTAAATTATGAAATTTCAGTTTTATACGACTTAAATAGGTAAGCAAAAATAAAAATTTGGGTTTTTAATGTGTATTTTTTTTATCTTTTACAGAAACCCTGAGACTGTTCCCTCCATTACCTTTTACTTTCCGGGTGTCGAGGTATACATACCAGGTCCCTGGTACCTCCTTGGTGATTCCACCAGAGACTACTGTTATTGTACCCATTTTCAGTTTGCAGCGTGACCCCCAACACTTTCCGGACCCAGAGAAGTTCGACCCTGACAGGTTCCCCGAAGATGCTAAAATCGTAAAAGGAACTTATGTTCCATTTGGAGATGGTCCTAGGATTTGCATCGGTAAGAGAATCCTTTTGATTTATATCTACTTTTTTTATTTCTTATAAAATATTTGAAAGTATTGGGTTGTGTCACATGAAATGTCCATTTTCAAGGTAAAGGATTTTTATTAAAAATACGATATCAAAACAAGATAATTTTATTCGAAGTATTTACCTTCTTTTTCTACACATTTTTCCCAACGTGACACCAACTTTTTTATCCCTGAACTGAAAACTCTGAGTTGAAGTGAAACAAAATCTGAAAACGCACTTTTCACTTGAACATCATTTTCAAAAAGTTTTCCTTTGACGATGTTGTCTAAATTCCTGAACAGGTGGTAATCTGTTGGAGACAATTCGGGAGAAAATGGTGGGTGCAGAAGAACTTCGTAGCCCAGTTCTTTCAATTTTTGCATGGTATGTTTTGAAACATGGGGTCTTGCTGCCGCTCAGTGAGATCATGAGGTACCCATGTATCGAGCTTTTTTACTTTCCCAATACACTTTAAATGTCTGGAAACGGTAGATGCACTTGCATTTAGTTGTGCTGAGAGTCCTTTAACTGATTGGTAGGGGTTTCCTTCTACTGTATGTTTGAGGACATCGTTGTCTATTACGGACGGAGGTCTTCCTCGGGGCAAGTTTTCCAAGTCGGCATCCCCAGCTGAAAACTTAGCAAACCAACGGCGAATGGTCCGTTCATTAACACTCCCTTCCCCAAACGCCTTGCAAATATTTCTAGCGGCTTCAGCTGCTGAATGGCTGAGTTTAAACTCGAACAAAAATATTACTCGAAAATCGCGTGTTTCCATGTTCATATTTGGAGGTATACTAAAAAGTGGGTAATTGATTGGGAAGCTAATGTTTATAACACAAAGGTAGAGGATTAGTAACTGTTTACTTTAAATATGTAAACATTCGGAAGAAAACAACAGAGACCTGCAAAATCCTTTATGTATTTCAGAAACTATAAAAACAGACATTTCATGTGAAACAACCCAATATAATTGCTCAAAATGTATACCATCTCTCTGATATTTAAATAACTTTTAGTGGCCTTGTAATATTTTATTTAGCAGTATATTTAATGGCTATGGTTATATAAAACCAAACTTAGTGTAGTGTAAGTCGGGCAGGTGGCAATTGAGTCGATTATGCTACTAGGATTAAATTATTTGTTTTTAAATTCTTCCATGGTTTTATTTCATCAGATCAAGACAAGGTTTCAGGACTATTTTCCCATCTCCGGGACACAACAGGCAATTAACTGTTGTTTGAAAATTATACAAGCTTTTTCTAGGTATTATATTTTATGAATAATAATATAATATATTATTTTTTTATTTTAATAATAAACGTGTCCAAAAATAACAATTCGTTACAGTCCCTAGCTCCTTTTTTACATCCCAGTTGTTCTGAAGAGAAGAGTCCATTATTAGCTAGATGATTATTCATTTTTAAAGAGATAATTGAGGTTAATAGTTTGTATACACTATTTAGACATGTGATCGGCCTAAAGTCTTTAGGTTCTAGATTAGGTCCTGCTTCCTTAGGTAGCATATAGGTTAGGCACGATGCGAACTCTTAGATATTTCTGTTGTCCCATCCTTCAAGTTCATTCATTATTTCGGGCAGCCAGGAGGAGTTTTCATCATGATATGCTGGTCGTTATCACAGCTTCTTTCCAAAAATTTTCCATATCTACTGCTGAAGTGAGGTGAACACTGCATTCAAATTTATTTTTTCCCTGCTAAGCTTTTTATAAAACATGTGCTGATCTGTTCCATAAGTCTTATTATGCTGCCTGCGGAAAGCCGCTGTTGTATATCTTTGTACTCTATTTGCTTAAAGAGCTAACTTTTGTTTTAGTTTATCAGCATAGATTTTTAAGGTTTCAATAAGTTCATTTTTTCATTATCCCAATTCGCCTTCGTAGATCAGCTATTTTTCCTTCCAGCCTTCTCTTCCAGGCAGGTTGTATTTTAATCCCTGCACCTTGGGTTTCGTTTGATGCAGCTCTCTCTATAACCTTTAAGCCTAGAGGAGTTAGTGCCGTTTTAGGGGCTACATAAACCCAATGCTTAAAGTCAGTTATGGTTTCAATACTATCAACATGTTTTTCAACTATTTTATCAATCACTTTAACTATTTTTAAACTATAGGCAGCATAGGTCTCCCTTCCAAGGGGATACCGTACCATTTCATGTGTTCATTATTAATTCATCTTCTAACTTAACTTTAATGTCGATAACTTGCTGCGACGGGCGAGGATCTACTAACTGTATGAATTGGAGAGGCTCCCAATAGTTATAAGTATTTTTCCTTCCTTGACTTTTATCCGGGAATTAGATGATGTTCCAGTTATCTGAGGAAGAAAATAATAATGTAATAATTTATTTATTTGTCTTTAAGATGATTCCTATATAAATGGAGCTGGCTGGCACAACACAAAAAATTAATCCATCTCCAGCATTCATTAATAATAATGACGTAAATAAATCAACTATACAAATAGGTACAAAACAAATCAACAATTAACATAACAGGCTTCAATGGCAAATTTATATGTTTACAGTTATCCAAGATATACATACATATCCATTTTACATATAACAATATTAATATATAATACAATAATAATGATATAACTGCAAATACCCAATTTTTACAAAATACCGCTTTAAGAACAATCAACATTCTGAGATGAAACATGTTAATATCTGATTTTCAGTCTCCCCGTGGCATAAATATATAACAATTTTAGGTCAATTACGCGGGAGAAGACACTCATACTAATATACTTTAATACGGGCATGAAACGATTAATATTTTCATGTTAAGCGGGACATGAGTGAGAAAATGAAAGCAATCCTCCATTGGGCTTAAGTCCTGAGATAGGTGATAGTGCAGCTTAGCATTGAATAGCTTCGCCGAAGGAACGTATTAGCTAAGATACATTTGTACCATGGGTTATAGGTCGATTCTTGGAGCATTGCTTTATCTTTCATTTTTATGTATTTACAGAAGCCCCCTAAAATTTTGCTCTTTCTGGTTTTAATACTGACTGGGTTGTTAAGTAATAACGGGTATAATTTAATAGAGCTTTTATTTTGGTTTAAAAGACATTTTTATTTTGATAGAATGGAACAGAAAACAATTTTATTCTGGGACTAAGTCCCTTAAGAATTACAGTACAATTGAATATTCAATTGAAATATACAATATGTCTAGCCAACTGAGAAAAGTAACGTAATTAATTATTATTTACAATGTCGAAATAAGGATAAGTATTATACAACAAAACCAAACAAAAAAAAAAATAAAAAGAAAGAAAAAATTCTTCAAAAAACATAATTAGAATTTGGGCAGTGCATGTTCTTTTCATTCATTCAATGTAAGACATCTAAATTTGAAATATCACAATTGCGGATCCTCTATTTGGGATGACAGATGGTATTGGAAAAGTTGGGATTTGAATGAGGATAGAGAAGCAACATGGCGGATATGGGTTGGTAGAGAATATCAGATATTAGTAGAACAAACAATAAAGGAGCGATCAAAAGTTTTAGTTCTATGGGTATGAACTTAATGATATCTCAGTGTTTTATCTTATTTATTTATTTTCACGATGCAAATTATGTAAATTAAATGTATTTTTTTAGCTTCAAGATTTGCAAAACTAGAAGTAAAGCTGGCAGTGGTAAAAATGCTACTACAGTACAAATTCACAGTCAACGAAAAGACAAAAACGCCATTCAAATTTGATCAAGAATTATTCTTGAACCCTTCTAGTGGTATTTGGCTCAACCTGTCCAGAAGAACGTGATTGAGTTTTTAGGTTAATGTTTGTCTTTATAATTACATGTAAATACATATTTAATATTCACTATATGGTTTACATTTATTGGAAGAAAAAAACCGGTACCTCTACAATCCATGAAGGGTTCAGTACATTAAGAGGTTCACACAATTTAGTGGCTGAGAGCCAAGTGGTTTTAGAGTTATTAATTTGGTTTAGTCTAAGGCAGGTTGATAAGATGAGAGTAAAAATTAAAAAAAAAATAAAAAAAATCTGGTGCGGGCAACACACGACTTTCACTTACCTCCATTTTTAAAATCAATGAAAGAATTTTCAAATACAGTTAAGAGATAAAAATACGTGAAATTATTAAGGAATTAATCAAATTGAATTTATATAGAAACATGTGTTTTATTAAAAATCAATTATATTATTATCTTAAATAATCAGTAAGTTTTATCTTCTTTTCATCACTCTCCAATAACTTTTAAAAGCTTGTGTATGAGAAAATATTTTTTCTAAAATCTCTAGCTTTCCAACGGTATATCATACATGTATATTACTGCTCTTATGTTCAAAAACGAAAAATTGCATTAAAAAATATTTTTTCTGTTTTCTCCTTTAGTTGGGTATCGAATTTATTCAATTTATATATTTACCTGTTTTTCATCAGCGTTAACAAGATAATCCAGTTATTATTATTGAATCTACAAAATTAAAGGTACTTTAGGGGAAGAAAATTTAAAATAGCGGAATTTAAGCCCTGTCAGACCATTTTTATCCAAATAAAACCTACATGATATTAAAGCTCATTAAATTCTACATCGATATAGCGAGTTTAATCAAAATCGTCGGAACCGTTTTCGAGAAAATCGAAAAAAGGTGCAAAATGCATGGTATAAAGTGCCTCTTCTGGTAAGCTCATTTTGATGAAAAAAGTTTTGTCACGTCTCGGGCATATAGTTGCCTTAAATATGAAATTTCAGTTTCATAGGACTTACCGTTTCCGCCCGGCAGTTACCACACACACACACACACACACACACACACAGACCTTTTTGCGGGACTTGGTTATTTGGACTCAGGGGACCTAAAACGTGTATTTCCCTTGAAAACTGGAATTCGAAAATTTTCACGATCGCAATACTTCCCCTTACTATATATAGTAAGTGAATGTAAAACGAACTGCGTCTCAGTCTCTAAATTTTATCCTACAGTACTTATTATATAGAGGTAATATTATAGGTGGAATAGTCAGGAATCAGTCATTTTTGAAAAGTTTTTAATTTTGCCAACGTTTCGGCTCAAGCTTGTGAGCCATCATCAGGGCATTACTGAGCCATGTCCAAGCATAAACTGGACTCAGTTTATGCTTGGACATGGCTCAGTAATGCCCTGATGATGGCTCACAAGCTTGAGCCGAAACGTTGGCAAAATTAAAAACTTTTCAAAAATGACTGATTCCTGACTATTCGACCTATAATAGTTTCTACAGTCGACTATACACCCTCAATATAGAGGTAATAATAATAAAGAAGAAGGATTATGACTAAGCTAAACTTTTAACTTGCTAAGTCTCGTTTTTATTAATTTTTGAGAATTTTTTTAAACTACTTTCTTCAACATTTAGGTAATGTGTCATGATGACATTTTTAAAGCACATCCTTATTATATTGTTTTGATTGATATCTACAAAATCACCAGAATTTCCAAACACATTTTTTCAGCAGCAAAGCTGATTTAATGTGGCTGTAACACTACAAGTATTTGCTAGAAAAAATATTTTACCCACGGTTTTATGATCAGGAATAGATAGAGAACTGGTAAACAAAAAAAAATCAACAAAATAAATGGTAATAAAAAACTGTCTATAAAATGAAAACTGTTTTGGATGATTTCAAATGATTGACCCATACACATTTTATGATCCTCTTCTCGAAGCCAAAATGACCAAGTCCCATAAAATGTCTTGGTGTGTGTAATAAGTCTAGCTTGAAAGCAATAAGTCATAAGAAACTAAATCTTCATATTTCAGACCTCGTTTAGACCAATATGTTCCTGAGTGTTACAGCGACTTTTGAAAATAAAACCCTCTGACTAAAAGTGCCATTGTTATACCATGCATTTTAAACCTTTTTTTACAATTTTATTAATGAAAAATTAGATGGGCTTTAATATCTTGTAGGTTCATTCTGATAGAAATAGTCTGAGAGCTTAAATGCCAATATTTTATATATGTGTTCTACAATGAACCTTTTTACTTTGTAGATTCAAAACAATTAATTATTTCATGTTGTTAGCATTGGTTAAAAATCTGGCACTAAAAATAAAATGGGACTTTTACTTGCCTCCGTTGTTAAAATTAGTAGTTTAAGAAATTTTAAATCTAGTGTTGAAAAAAGGTTACAAACAAATGAATTGTGTTTCAATAGAAACATTTTTATCAGGTTAAATAATTGATTATATAATTACTAGCTGTAACCCAGCTTTGCACGCGACTATTTCATTTTTTGTAAATTTATATACATTTACGATAAGAGTAACTATGAATAAATGCAATGATGAATTATTTGATGCCAAATTTTAATTTCATTTGGTCAAATTACAATAACTACCAGTTTAAGAAGCCTTACCCATAATTACTTTGTACGTTTTAGCTTTCCAAACCTATTCATTGTACATTGTTACAGTTTGTTTGTCACATAAATGCTAATTAATCTCACTCTCAAGGGAAGCTTTCCACCAGAAAAAAAAAGAGTTATCCAGGTTTCAGAAATAATGTACTTACATATGTACAAATGTTTTTTAGTTGCATACATTCATTGCAAATACTTATACATTAAAAATGCGAGAGTTTCTATGGTAACTTAACAAAAAATATGAATGTTTGAGTCATTTAATATAATTTTTTTTTTTTATATTTTAGTAATATATTTTTTCACTTGTTACTCAAGGCTTTCTTCATTCTACAAGACATGACCTCATACCCACTTATACATATGCGGCAATACATAATATTACTATACGCATAATACATACGCGCACAACACATACTTACGCGATACATACATATACATTACATTTAATATACATAGCATGCATTACATACAATATATATCTTAATAAATAAATAATTTACATTTTCTCCAAAAACAGCTCATGACTGAGACTAGAAAAAACATTATCAACCTAAAGATGGGCTTATATTAGTTCTTTGATCTTGTTTTTCCAACCGTTAGATTTATTTAAAAAAAAAAAAAAAAAGAAAAAGAAAGAATAAATGATTCGATTTATTTTGTAATTTAGGAAACTGTTTGATTTTAGTTCTAATAAAATCCTTACAAAAATACAAGATTAAGAATGATGAAATAACTATTTGAAACAAGTCGAAAACAAGAGTAACAGTATTTAGAAACAAGTTTGAAATTAAAAACAAATAATTCAATTTTTTTCATTTTACGTTATTTGTTTTTAAGAAATTGTAAACATTACAAATTTATTGGTCGAGGGAAGATTGTTGCATATTATCAGTTAGTTGGCAGCCATGATGAGATAAACATAGTGCAACCTGGTCAGTTTTGAAATGTCATTGTTTACGTTTGTGTCTCGTTTCTGTTACTTCGTTATCTTGGGTCTGGGGTGATGTATAAATATAGCTGAGAATGAAAATACTTTTTGTCTATTAAACATGAGATATAGAAGAGACATTTAAAAAATAACCTTATAATAATTCTTAAGAATTGGAATCAGTTAAAGTTCTAATAATAAACCATTTGTACTATGATTACAATAAAACTTGATTAAGACGTTGATTAATGAAAAAGATCTAACTAACGATATAATTAATTGAAGTCAAGAAAATTATTATATTGTGGCTAGTTAAATGAATGAAACGAGTTAATTAAATTATAAGTTTTTGTTAGAGAAAGTGATCAGTCAAGTCAAAACTTTATCATTAAATTACGCTCAATTGAATGCTATCTTATTAGCCAAGTGATAACACATATAAATACTACAGGCAAAACGATAACAGGTGTGTTTTGAGTTATACTCAGTCAAGTGTTGGCGACAATGGGCCTCTTCTTCCCCGGTTCAGACTTTTTAATAATTATAGCTGTGATCTTTTACCTTTTGTATCGTTATGCCACATCGACTTACACCTTCTGGGCGGACCGAAATGTCCCATTCCTCAAGCCGGTACCATTCTTCGGCAACTTGTGGCACAGGATAATCCGAAAGACTACGATGATAGAAGACCAACAGAAGACGTACAACTTCTTCGGCGAGAGTAGGTACGGTGGTACTTACATGTTTCGAAAGCCCAACCTAGTCTTAAAGGATCCGCAGTTGGTAGAACAGGTATATTACAATTCTATTATATTTCTTAGGCTATAATTCTTACATAGTCTTAATTATTAATAATATAATTTTTTTTCTGTTTCATAGTTCAATTTTTATATTTCTAATCGGGTTTCTAGGTTGTCCATAAATTTGATTAAGTTATAGGAAACTATAACTTTTTTAGGGCACGTTAATACGCCAGAACAAGCCATTACATTTTTTTAGGTGTGAAAGTAGTCATGGGGATGAACTTAATGTTGTATTTTAGTCAATATGACAATGCAACGTATTATTTTCTGTTTCCACGCCCTAAGGTTTTCTAGAAAAAGGTTTTACGTAAAATGTTTGGTCCGAAGAGAGATGAGGCCACTTGAGAATTTAGAAGGCTATACAACGCGGAATTACAGAGCTTGTACCATTGTAGTATAAGTTAAATCGTAGTATCGCGGGGGCTCGAATGGGCATGCAAAGTTATTAGGTTTGGTAAAGAACGAATTCAAAACCAATTAATCGAATTCAACCAAGAAGTGGTGGGCATTGGTCAAAGAGGCAGAGGAAGGCGTAGGTGGGATGATTGAGTTAAGTCAGATCTTAACGGCTTTGGCTTGGACGGTGGTCATTGGATTGATAATTTGTTCATTTATTTAACACCAGTTTATGCTATTCTGGCTTATCGCACGATGCTACTGTGGGAGTTCTAAATTTTGCCTATTCAGGTTTAATTAGGATAGGAATCGTTAACAAGTACTTGACATCGTACAGACCTGGAACTACTATTTTACGTTCCCTTCGAAGGACGGCATAGCAAAGGATTTTGTAATCCCGTTAAAAATTCCTAGAGTCACTATAGCTTTTTTTTTTTTTTTTGTCGTATTATATTCTTTTTTGCTGATTGTTTATGAGAATGACCAGACTAATTTCTAAAAAGATCTCAATATTCCATTAGTTGCAGACAGCCCGAAACAGATGAACCTATTTCAATTCCAAACTCAATGCCCTAAAAAAAATAAAAAAAATATTAAAAGTTGCTCATGTCTTGCGAGATTACTATTTCTGAATTATTGAATGAAGTTTCAACACTTCTGTTGCTTGAAATCTTCGAATTTAAGATGTTTTTTATTCTTAAAATCCTCATAATTTTGAAATTTCTTCTTAAAGGGTAAAGAATTTAACCTTGTGATATGAGTCATGTTGTTAACAAGCTAATCAACAAACAGATCAAGTGTGCCGTTTCCGTCTTACGTGCCATATAAACAATGCCGTTGAAACCATCAAGAAGTTATCATTTAGCCTAAACTATCATTTCGTTAATTTAACTTTTAAGAGTATAAGTATAATTGATACAGTATATAAAGGACACAGTATATTAAAACTATACAGTTACTTATAAATTTCGGCAAATATGAATATTTACAACCCTTCTTTGGCTCGCCTAACCTCTATGAAATGCGGAACTTGAAACGGGTTGAAATACGGAAATCGATACTGAAATACGCCTTTTAATATAAAAAAATATCCCTGTTTATATCAATCAAAACTGACTCCGTTATTCAATACATTACTGCCAACCTCTTGATAGCTTTTCCTTCTTATTGAAAATAGTAATCATAGGTCTGAAGAGTAGGGTGGGTGTGGCCGAGGCAGATCGTCAAGCTGTAATAGATTCATGATGCCGTGAGGTATGATGCGGAGCTTTCTCATGCGACAGAATGGGCCCCTTTCGACTGACCCAAAGATGTATCTATCCAGGTTTAATTAGGAGAGGGATCTTTAACGGGTACCTCAAATAGCATAGGCTGGGCACCACTAGTTTGAGTCCTCTTCCAAAGATTATACAACGAGGTTTTTTACTCCATTTTAAAAATCATTTGTCCAATCACTGTCCCGAACATCTTCCCTTGTCGTACTACATCCAATTTTCATGCCAAGTAGCAATTATAGATATAAATGGATCATTGTTGTTTCGGAAAAGAAGTTTGGTGCAAATTTCATTAGCTGATTTTTTCGCGGTCGGTCAATAAAAGTCACATTTACAATAATCTTATTGTGATTATCGACGTCGGTCTGCTTACATCGGATTAACCTGCAATTTTTCGAACTGTTGTTCTGAGTTTTTCTTCTACCAAAACGCGCAAATCATCATCAAGGGAAGAAATCATTTCCCGATTTTTTTTTTTTTTTTTTTTCATCTAGCTTGAGTCTGAAGTCTTGAAATTTTTCGTTCTACGTTTAAAAAGTAATACTGTTCTCGTCCTGCACTTTTTGCTGTTTCTGGCCATCTGGCCCAAGTTTAAACATGTGAAAAAAATCTGGTGCGGGCAACACACGACTTTCACTTACCTCCATTTTTAAAATCAATGAAAGAATTTTCAAATATACTTAAAGATAAAAACACGTGAAACTATTAAAGAATTAATTAAATTGAATTTTTATAGAAACATGTGTTTTATTAAAAAAATAAATTGTATTATTATCTAAAATAACTAGTTCTATCTGCTTTTCATTACTGTTACTCATTATTAACTTTTAAAAGGTTGTGTATGAGAAAATATTTTTTCTAAAATCTCTAGCTTTCCAACTCAGTATCACACATGTATATTACTGCTCTTATGTTCAAAAACGAAACATTGCATTAAAAAAATATTTTTTCTGTTTTCTCTTTTAGTTGGGTATCGAATTCATTCAATTCATATATATACCTGTTTTTGATCAGCGTTAACAAGATAATCTAGTTATTTTTATAGAATCTTCTAAATTAAAGGTACTTTAGAGGAAGAATGTTTAAAATATCGGCATTTAAGCCCTGTCAAACCATTTTAATCAGAATAAAACCAACATGACGTTTAAGCCTATTAAATTTTACATCGATATAGCGAGTTTAATCAAAATCGTCGGAACCGTTTTCGGAGAAAATCGAAAAAAGGTGCAAAATGGATGGTATAAAGTGGATCTTCTGGTAAGCTCATATTAATAAAAAAGGTTTTGTATCGTCTCGGGCGCATATTTGTCTTAAATATGAAATTTCAGTTTCATAGGACTTACCGTTTCCTCCTAGAGTTACCACACACACAGACCTTTTTGCAGGACTTGGTTATTTGGACTCAGGGGACCCTAAAACGTGTATTTCCGTTGAAAACTGGAATTCGAAAATTTTCACGATCGCAATATTTCCCCTTACTATACATAGTAAGTGAAAGTAAAAAAGTATGCGAATATCACATGTTGACATTTTACTGAAGACTGAATTATTCCTAAGCGAAATGTTACAGAAGTAAACAGACGTTATTGTTTGGAATAGGATTAACAAATGTTGACATTAGAGATTGACATGTTGTTGTTAGAGATTGATTTTACGTTTAATTTTCAAATGAATATTCCCTTATAGTGTTGGAAAAAAAACACTTTTATTTGTTACCCACTTGCCCTCCTCCTAACGGAAATCTTGCGCACGCACATTTTTAGGGTATGTTCAAGTAATATCTAAACGACGAACAGTTACTTGTCCTGATCTTGTAGTTTTATTCCAAGTTGTTAGTTCAGATAAAATGTTTGTGTGGAGATCTCTTCACAAGGTGTAAGTGGAACGTATCCGAAGGCTATTTCGAGACAGGATGTCGTAGTGTTTAATACGAAGAGAAGAATGGTGTTTGATGTATTATAATGGCATTGAGCCAGCGTGACTGAGCGTCACTCATTCCTGGCGTGCAAAGTAACAAGCAACCGTTATTATTCAACCAAACGAAAACACAACTTGATCATGTAACTGTTTCTGATATTGTTACAGTAATCAATACATCTTTCTCACCAAATTCTGAAGTATATTAGATAATAAAATATTTATTTGATAGTTCTTAAATTGATTTTAACATCCAAGATAAGCGGAAGTTTTATGTAGCGCGCACCAGATTTTGTTATACAACTACAGATCCTTGTTTCCTCATAACTCTTGTAGACACGTCGAAATCTTAGGTTAGATAACCTCTTCTTCAAACAACTGTCACCGCTAATTTTAATTCAATTCTTTATATAACTCATTTTTTTTCTTCTTTTACTATGCTTCCCGTTTTCGGTTTCCGCCATTGGGGATCTTTCTGCCCAATACCACTCCAATATTGGTGGAGTTTTAGCTCTTATCTTAATGTTTATTTATTTAACCTCCCTTTATGCTACTAAGCCTTATTGGACGATGCTACAGGAGTCCAAAATTTTGCCTATCTTGGTTTTATTAGGATAGGGATCTTTAACAAGTACCTGACATCGCACAGGCTCGGGACCACCTTTTAACGTCCCCTCCGAAGGACGGCATAACTAAGGGTTTGAACCCGTGACATTTGGCATAGGAGCTAAACTTAAAGTTTAAAGAACACCGTTAAACCTTTCAACTTTAGTTTTAATATGAATAGCAAATAAGTATTAATTAACGAATAAATTAAGCTATATAAACAACAATAAGATGGAGATTTTCAATTCGTACTATACCATTTGAGGAAGCTATACAGGAAACGCAAAAATCTGTTACTAAAATATTATGGAACAAATTTACTAATTAAGTTTATTGGGGATCGTGAAAATTTTAAAATCCGAGTTTTTGCAGAAAGCACACGTTTTGTGCAATTTGAGTCTAAATGGCCAAGTCTCGCAAAAAATGTCTCCAAAAACGGGAAGCGAAAAACATATACCTGGGGTGTTACAACAACTTTTTCAACAAAACCTGCCAACCAGAAGAGCCACTTTATGCCATGATTTTTCTTTTCAGAAAATACTCTAATGATTTTAATTAAACTTGCTATATCGATGTAATATTTAGGTTCAATGATAACAAGAAAAAATGAAATCCAGGAAGAAATAAAGTCCCGGTTAAAGGTGGAAAATGCGTGTTATTATTCAGTTGCTAAGTTACTTATCTCGCGGCTTCTGTCTAAAAACTTAAAGGTTAGAATTTATATAACTATTATTCACCAACGGTTCTTTACGGATGCGAAACGTGGCCGCTTACTTTGAAGGATGAACAACGGATTAAGGTTTTCGAGAATAAGGTACTGCGTAAAATATTTGGTCCGAAGAGAGATGAGACCACTGGGGAGTCTAGAAGGTTGCACAACGCGGAATTGCGGAGTTTGTACCCTGTGAATATAATTGAGTTGATAGCATCGCGGAGACTCAAATGAGCGCGTAAAGTTGTTGGGTTTAGTGAGGAACGGATTCCGAGAATGTTGGTATTCGCTGAACCGACTGGTAGGCGTCCGAAAGGTAGGCCGAAGCGTCGATGGGAGGATTGCATTAAGGCTGATCTCGGGGGCTTGGACTTGACCGGTGAACATTAGACGAGTCTGTTGCAGGCGAAGTTTGGTAGTATCGGCATCGAACCTTCGGGTTCGGTAAGCCTATTATTATTATTATATCGATGTAAACTTTAATGGTCTTTAATATCGTGTAGGTTTCATTTTAATTGAAATAGTCTCACAGGGCTTAAATAACGATATTTTAAATTTTCTTACTCTAAAGAATCTTAAATATTATAAATTCGCAAAAAAATAACCATTTCAACTTTTTATCATTGATAAAAAACGGCTAAAGACACAAATCGAGCAAATTCGATAACAAACTATAGAAGAGATGATCAAAATTATTTGTTTATGTAATTTTTTTTATCTCGAACATAAGAATAGTAAAAAGATGCATTATATACCGTTGGAAAGATAAATATTTTAGAAAAAATACTCATTTTTATTCCATCGCTCCCGTACAATGAACTTCTAGTCCGTTCGTAGACCAAACGCTGTATTTATCCATTTCTCTTAAGCTATAACCCGTTAATAGATATTTTTATTAAATTGAAATCGATGACAAATAATAATAGACTTAGCGAGCTCGAAGGTTGGATGCTGACACCACCAAATGTCGTCACACAAAATTCCAATGATCACCATCTTAACCCAAGCGCTCGAGATAAGACTTAACACAATCCTCCCACCGACGCACAGTGGGCAATATGATCGATTTAGGTGGACAAAATTCTGAAACTTGTCTATATTTAACCTTTAACCTTTAAGAAAAAATTACCACGCACTGTGGTCAAACATCAAATTTATTTGCTAAAATCTAAAACTTCCCTATATTTTACTTTTGAAGTCCCAGAATACGGGAAAAACAATACAAAAAATATAATTATGACTCGGAGTTGCTAAAATCTGCTAATAGATGTATTTTATATGGTTTAGGAAATTCTTGAAATTATAATTTTTGATTCGTAGTGTTGTGTCTCAAAAAAATGATGTATCACCCAAAACGCAAAAAGTCGCAAAACTTCTTTGTAATATCTGAAGACTAGAAGGATTGGTAAAACAAATCCTACAAACAAATCCTTGGGGTAACTTGGGGATTATATAGTTTTTCGTTATTGAATAAGGGCGTACATTTACAAATTGCTAAATCAACTCTACTGGTGAGATTGCAATTTATATTCAATAACGAGTTTGGAAATATAATGTCTTACCTGTCTCAGCAATGTCCATTGTTAAATAAAAGCTAAAAGACTTTGCTCTAAACACACCTTGAACAGAATAAATGACCATCGAATAAACATAATCCCACTGTTTGTTATTAGGCACTTGTGTGAACAGGAATTATTCATTCATTTACTATTTATTTGTAAACACGGTATTGTGGGAAATATTAGTATTAAGGGTCTTGCCAACTAATAATAAAAATCTGGTGCGGGCAACACACGACTTTCACTTACCTCAATTTTTTTTATTTTATTATTATTTTTTTTTTATTGATACAGGCAATCCACAACATAGGTGATGTTTGCCGACGTAAAATATTGCTATCACCTCAATTTTTAAAATCAATGGAAGGATTTTCAAATACAGTTAGAGATAAAAATACGTGAAATTATTAAGGAATTAATCAAATTAAATTTCTATAGAAACATGTGTTTGATTCAAAAATCTATTATATTATTATCTAAAATAATCAGTTAGTTTTATGTTCATTTCATCACTCTCTATTAACTTTTAAAAGCTTGTGTATGAGATGATAATTTTTCTAAAATCTTTAGCTTTTCAACGGTATATCATACATGTATATTACTGCTCTTATGTTCAAAAACGAAAAATTGCATTAAAAAAAATATTTTTTCTGTTTTCTCCTTTAGTTGGGTATCGAATTTATTCAATTTATATATTTACCAGTTTTTTATCAGCGTTAACAAGATAATCTAGTTATTATTATTGAATCTACAAAATTAAAGGTACTTTAGGGGAAGAAAATTTAAAATATCGGCATTTAAGCCCTGTCAGACCATTTTTATCTAAATAAAACCTACATGATTTTAAAGCCCATTAAATTTTACATCGATATTGCGAGTTTAATCAAAATCGTCGGAACCGTTTTTGAGAAAATCGAAAAAAGGTGCAAAATGCATGGTATAAAGTGCCTCTTCTGGTAAGCTCATTTTGATGAAAAAAGTTTTGTCTTAAATATGAAATTTGAGTTTCATAGGACTTACCGTTTCCGCCCGGGAGTTACCACACACACACACACACACACAGACACACACACACACACACACAGATCTTTTTGCGGGACTTGGTTATTTGGACTCAGGGGACCCTAAAACGTATATTTCCGTTGAAAACTGGAATTCGAAAATTTTCACGATCGCAATACTTCTCCTTACTATATATAGTAAGTGAAAGTAAAAAAGGTGAAACATTGGAAAATTCCAAACTTTTGACTTGACTTTTGTCCACCTAAATTGGTGATTTAGCCCACTGTGCGACGCCTCGGCCTACATCTCGGAACTAGTGTCTAAAACATGAGAAAAATTGTCGCTTTCACTAGCGGTATCTAGCGCCTTTTTTGGTAACTGGGTGCTTGAAGTTTGTCTCTTTTTAAATTAAAGCAGCGCTACACAGTGAGATGAGAGATAGGTGAAAATTCATGAGAATGAGGTATTTCCGCAATTCCGCGTTTTGTAACTTTCTAAATTCCACAATGGCCTTAACCGTTTTTAGACCATATATTTTACGTACTACCTTATTCTCAGAAACCTTAAGGCGTTGTTCATCCTTCAAAATAAGCTACCACATTTCACATCAGTATAGAACCGTCGGGATATTAATACTTTTATAAATTCTAACCTTTAAATGTTTTGACAGAAGTAAGCCAAGTAATTTGGCAACTGAATAATCACACGCATTTCCCGCCTTGATTTTATTAAAATAAAAATCTTGTGCGAACAACACACGACCTTCACTTACCTCGGTTGTTTGTTTATTGTTTGTTTATTTATTTAACGTCACTTTATGCTACTATGGCTAATCGGACGATGCTACAGTGGGAGTCCTAAATTTTGCCTATCCAGGTTTTATTAGGATAGGGATCTTTAACGAGTACCTGACATCGCACAGGCTCGGGACGACCTTTTAACGTCCCCTCCGAAGGACGGCGTAACTAAGGATTTTTTACTCTCATTAAAAAATCCTAGGACCACCTGCGGGTTTGAACCCGTGACCTTTAGCATGGGAGGCTGTTACGCTAGCCACCCAGCTACATGTGATCCCTACCTCGGTTGTTAAAAGCATTGTAAGAACTATTAAATAAAGATATAGTTGAAGAAACTTTAAAGAATTCTATTCAATTTCGTTGGAAACTTAGATTAAATAATACGAAATTGTTGTGCACTATAATCACGAAGTGAAAGTCGTGTGTTGCCCGCACCAGATTTTTATATTGCTAATAATAATAATATTGCTCCATCTTTAGCCGTTTTTTATCAATGCTAACCAGCTATAATTGATAATTTTTACGAATTTCAAAATATTTAAGGTATTTAAGAGGAAGAAAATAGAATATACCGGCATTTAAGCGATTTCTAGATTATTTCAGTTAGAATGAAACTAATATGATATTAAAGATAGTTAAAGTTTACATCGATGTAGCAAGTTTAATTAAAATCATTGGAGTATTTTCTGAGAAAATCGATAAAATTCATGGTATGAAGTAGGGGTGAGCATAATAGAATGACGATTATCGGATCATTCGATTATCACAATCATTCGGATTAATCGATTATCGGATTAATCGGTTTGGATAAGCGAATGATCATTCGAACTGACCTGTTTAACGATAATCGAGGGATTATAAGGAGCTCGGATAATCGAACGACCTTTTTTTTTTTTCGATCATTCGATTATGAAATCATTCGATTATTTAAATAATCGAAGTCCGATCATCCGATTATGCCGATCATTCTATTATGCCCATCCCTAGTATGAAGTGGCTCTTCTGGTTAGCCGATTTTGTTGAAAAAGTTGCTGTAACATTCCAGGTATATGTCTGTCACTTTCCCTGTTTTGGCTGGACTTACAACTAGCACACACACTGACCTTTTTTGGGTGACTTAGTCTTTTTGACTTTTAAGCGTTAGGAAACCATGAAAACTCGGATTCGTAAATTTTCACGATCCCAATAAATTCCCTGACTATTTAATTTAATTTATATTGGTAAGTTAAAGTAAAGAATTCATTATTGAAAATCGTCATCGCATTTGCTGGTAATATTTCCTAAACTTACCTTATTCATTAATTATAATTAAAAGTTGAAAGGTTTATCCGTGCTTGAAATGTGTTATTTAAACATAAAGTTACGTTACGAGAACCTACTCAAAATATTTCAAGTGTCATTTGTGAATTCTGATCAACTGGATTGGATGATGGATGAAGCAACAATTCAACTGCCTTTCTTATCAGAATGATATTATATAATATATATTATTGTTATATAATATGTTTTGAAAGATGAATCGTCTTGTTCATATTAGATAAAGTAAATAATAATCCCAGGAGGTCTGAAATATAGCATTTCCGAGTCAATTGTAACCTTTTCCAAGTCAAGTGTAACTTTTTCCATTTCGAATGTTACCTTTTCCAATTCAAATGTGACCCTTTCCATTTCAAATGTAACCCTTTCCAAAGCTAATGTAACCATTTCCATTTCAAATGTAACCTTTTCCAAAGCAATTGTAACCCTTTTCTTCACTTCTAGCCTTAAATATTCCGTTTTATTTATTTAAAAATAATTAGTTTAATTAAAATTATGACTTTCATAATAATTTTGGCATATCCTATCGATTTTTTTTTTTTTTTTTTTTTTTTTAGATATCTGACAACAAGTGCTGTTTTTTACGAGCTAATATTTTAAAAATTTAATTATCATCTAATTAGTTTTAAGATCGTGATATTAATATTAGAAAATTACCACACCTTACTCGCCACTTTTGCAGACGATACAGCTCTTTTGACATCCTATCAAAACCCAATTCTTGCATCCTTCATGTTGCAAAACCACATTGTTGACTTATCCAGTTGGGCTAATAGATGGAAAGTGAAAATGAACCAATCAAAGAGTCTATTTATCGTTTTCACGCTCAATCATGGGGATTGTCAAGCAGTCCATTTTGAGGATAAACCCATTCCGACATCAGAAGAAGTACGATATTTGGAACTGTACTTAGACAAAAGACTGACATGGAGGACCCACATTAGACTTAAAAGACAACAACTGAACAGACGATTTGGACTACTATCCCGTCTGCTTGACAAACGATCCAAATTATCCGTGAACACCAAACTTACTATTTACAAAGTACTGATCAAACCATTATGGACATACGGGATAGAGCTATGGGGATCTGCCAAATATTCTAACATCCAAATAATTCAAACCCTTCAATCGAAAATATTGCGAAAAATCGTGGATGCACCGTTTTATGTAACCAACGAATTATTCACAAGGACTTGGACATACTCACAGTTTCAGACACAGCCACAGAATATTATAAAAGATTTCATGACAAACTGACTTACAACATGAACCCATCGGCCCAAACACTTAAATCCTACACGAACCCGTACAACCCACCCCGACGACTTTTGAGGCGGTGGCCTAGAGATGCCTTGCTTTAACCGACTTTCGGAAGTCATCATATTTGCTTATTGCAAATTTTTTTTTTTTTTTGCAGATAGCAAATAACATTAAAGTCAAACAAAAAACGATTGTAAATAAATAATAATAATAAGATCGTGATTGATTTTGATTTTTTAGAGGGAAGGGGTGGTTATTGGGACTAATTGTGTATTAATGTATATATAAATGTGTTTTCGGGTATTATGATTACGTTTTTCGAGCTGTATTTTTTATCGCTTGCTTGTATTTTAATTATCATATATCTAGTAATACTACAATCATCTATGTGATGCGTTTTTCCTCATTTCCTACTATCTTATTTGCTATTGTATTATGTAATATATACTAAGAGAAAGTATTGCGATCGTGAAAATTTTGGTTGATCAAAGCTAAATAACGCTCTGAAAACTTTGCTTGAAACCTTACCAGTTGTTCGCAGTAGAGTAATTAATTCATAGACAATAAATTTGTGATTAGTAAAATATTCAAAATTAAAAAAAAAAAACCCAAAGAACGAATTTTTTTTTTAAATTCCTCCTCTGTAGTTCTGGTATCGCTTTTTTTTTGCTGACGATCAAGTTGTATTCGCTCGGAGAAAGATCTATCTTGAGATGAAAATGTGCTCATTAGGGGACTGCTATGAGTCTATGGGTCTCAAAATATATTTCAGAATGACGGAATACATGGCCATCAGCGCTCAGGACGACGACGGTGATCTACGTGTTGATACTGAGACGTGCACAAAGGTGGATGTGTTTAAATATCTGAGATCTTACCTCGACTTCACTTGATACTCCGAAATTGAAGTGAGGAGAAAAGTATAACAAGCCCGAAAAGCCACGCGGATGCTCCACCCTGTTCTAAGGAATGACATTCTTTCAAAGGAAAATAAGAGGAGCATCTACTATGCCATCGTAGAACCCATTCTTTCTTACGCATCGGAAACGTGGACAATGTCTAGCCCTTCTCGAAAGTACATGCTGTGGAGATGGACTTTTGGAGTAGATGTCTATTAAATATAAAACATATTGTAGCGGATGCTACTCCTTCACTAGAGCAGCGGGCTCACATCGTCGCTCTCAAATAACGCCAGCGGAGCCTACTCTTAAGTCACCCACCGCGCAAAACAAAGATTTTCTATTAAATAATATTATTATTTTGTAATTTACTAATTACCATTTTAAATATTTTTATGTATTCTATAGTTTTAAGATGATAAATAAACCATTCGAGTTATATTGACCTAGGGCCAAGACACTAGTCTGGTAGATTAGCTTTCACTATAAATTATAAACATGACCGTATTACTACCCCAGAAAATAGCTCAGCTGACCAGATTACCACTCTGCTTCTACCAGGTGTGGTCTCCGTAGGCCAGAGTATATCTTCCTTTATATCCCTATTTATTGTTTATCATTAGTTTCTGCCATTCTCCTATCCTCTCTCCTTAATCCTTCAGACTCCCCCTCTCAGGACCGTATGTGGCTTCTACCCTTGCACACCTTCGTAGGTGTCCTCGCTTCTACCTCTCAGGGCACTCCGTCTGAGCGCCCCTCCCCTAGCAGGGTACCCTCGAGCGCAGCCATTCACGTCTCTCGCAAGCGTCAATCCTGGTGTTGCGACCGAGCTTCTACCTCGGCGAGGATCAACCTCTATCTTGCACTCTTCCTAGTGTGAATACACTTTGTCCAAGCCTTCTGTGACCCTCTCCATAAACTGAATATAATTCTTTAAACTTTTTATTTTCTCTTACCTATATGTTAACTCTAACTTTAGTTCTTAAGTATATTTTAACAACCGAGGTAAGTGAAAGTTGTTAAAAAAAAGTGTTGCCTGCTCCAGATTTTTTTTTATACACCCTATTATGATAAAATAGCTATACTGTTATTAAACTTTATTCATTTAATGCTTGTTTTAAGATATTTTTTTATCGTTGGCAGGTATTGATCAAAGACTTCTCAACATTCTACAACCGATCTTTGAACCCAGACCCGAAAATCAGCCCCCTGAACAAGAATCTTCTGACACTCCAGGACGCCCAATGGAAGAGCCTTAGGTCCAAGCTGACTCCGGCCTTCAGTTCCGGCAAACTCAAGGTCATCCATCAGGAAATGCTCACTTGCTGCGATGAGCTGACAAAGCACCTGTCCTCCTACGCAGATACCGGGGAGCCCCTCGACACGAAGAAGACCCTGTCCAGGTTCATTGTATACGCCATTGGTTCCATCGCTTTTGGTCTCAAGCTAGACACCCTCAACGACCCCAACTGTGAGTTCGGGAAGGTGGCGGAGGGAGTCTTCAAGACTACTTTCTTGAAGGGACTCCTAGGATTCCTGAGGATGGGTTTCCCCTCACTCGGAAGGATAGTGGACTTTGTTGGGAGATTGTTTGGGAAGGACGGATCCGATGATGTAAGCATATAATAGTCGTAAACTTTTGACAAACAAAATACACAAACACTCTCTCATGTTGTTATATGACCCAAGTGTAAGCAGAAGTAAGGGTTTACTCAATTTGAGGAGATCCTCCTAGAAAAAAATTATAGCCATTTACATGGGGCTATAATATATGATATAATATGTGGGTGTGATTGCTCCTCCAGGCTCAGGTTTGAGCTTTTTGGGACAGACCAGACCAATTGATGAGTCCTGTGCTAATCAAACCTAACAGCCTTCTTAAGTTAACAACTAAACTTATGTACTGATTTGTTAATACCTTATACTATGGCATACAATAGTCCTTTTAGGTTGCGTTACATTTTGGCCTTCGGAAAAAAAATACATTATAAATATCTTATCTATGGAGTCCTGATTCTTGCTTCCCACTAACTATTATTATCAACAACCATACAAAGTTGAAACTGCAAAAGTTTGCATCAAGAGCAAAAAGTCATCATTGATTACCATTTTGAAAACTATAATTGTTTGTTAATTCATTCAACGCCCCTCACGCTATTGTATCTAATCGAATAATGCTACAGTGGAAATCCAAGTTTAATTAGGTTAGTGACCTTTAGCAAGCAACTGACATTGCACAGGATTGGGACCACCATTTTACATCCCTTCCAAAGGGACGACATAACCAAGAATTTTTCTTCTTAGCACTACAATCCTTGCAGAGACTTGGCTTCCTCTTGTATTAACTGCCACATTTCTCTATCAATGCCACATCCACCCAGTTCCTCACATTTATGTAGTTTCGTGCATCATTGGATACACAATCAGCCTGGCGCAATCTTGGCCTTCCAACTCTGTGACGACTATAAAGAGGCTCAGTCAGAATTCTCTTAACAATGTCCTGCCCATCAGGGCCTTCCGAGTTTAATGAACTAGGATATATCAGGGTTACAATGTAGATTATATAGCTCCATGTGGCTTCTTCCCCTCTATTCATTATTCTCAAAGACACTCCCATAAGTTCGACTAACCGATCGAATATTAGGAGCTGGTCCTCAGCTCTGCATGTTGTCAATGTTTCTGAAACATACCATAGTACAGGGTGAATCAGGGTTTTATAGATCATTGCTTTTGTTCAACTAGTCACCTGATAGTTGCAGAGATGCTTCGGAGACCAAAGTAGCAATGGTTGGCAGTCAATAATCTCCTTTGGATCTCAACTGCTGTTTTATTGTTGAAATTTACTATGGAACCCAAGTGAACAAATTGAGAAACTTGTTCTAATTCATATTGTCCAAATGAGACATTGGTACCCACTGATCTTGGAGCATCATGAAATCATGTATTTGGTCTTAGCTTTGTTCACAACAAGATCAATGTGTTTAGACGTAATTTCTAGAGCAAGGAAGGCTTCAGCCACCACTTGCCTGGACCAATATATTTGTCATCTGCATATACCAACATTTATACTGATCTATTCCATACCGTGCCTTTGGTTTGTACCTCTATGACTTATTGCTTTTTTTAGTGAATTAAAGAGCAGGCACGCCAAGGCATTCCCTTGACTCACTCCTCTTATAGATATGATTTCCGATGACATCCCATTTGCACTCGGACTATACATTCAATGCTTGTCATTGTCATCCTGAGGAATCTTATCAGTTTAGTTGGAACAGTCAGCTCAAGCATTGCCTTATATAGTTTCTTTCACTCAATGCTGTCATATGTTGACTTAAAATTGACAATAAGGTGATTTGCAATCATGTTATCACTTTCTCTCTCTCGAGTATTGTTGGGAGGCTTAAAATTTGGTATGTAGTAGACCTGCCTTGCCGGAATCCACACTGATAATGACCAATCCAATTGGTAAAAGTCTGCAAAACAAAATATTGGAGAGAATTTTAAATGTGCATGGAAGTAAAGATATTCCTCTAATTGCTGCATTTAAACATATCTCCCTTTTTTGTATGGGACGGATCATCGTTTTTCTCCAGTCCTTAGACAGAACTTCACTGGTCCAAATGTTTAATAGCATATAATGTATGTATTTTACCAGTTCCATTGATTCCTGTTTAAACAGTTTTGTGGGAAATGAGTCAATGCCAGGAGCTTAATGGTTTTTTAAGCGACTAATTGATTCAACAACTTTTCTTCTTCATTGGGGGGTTCTAATTCGTCTTCCTGAAGCTGTTCTTCTTGAGAATTGTTTCAATCTCCTCTCTTCTATTTAATGCTTCAAAATATTACCTTCAGCCTTCCATCCAGGCCTTATCGTTGATCAGAAGAGTACCTACCACACATAGGTGATATCTGCTGAAATGGTTTCCTTTCAGCATTAACCTTCTGGCCGAATAAGCATTAAACTTCCTTTTCAGGCCTAAGCTTATCTAATTCTTCTAGGTAAGCATTAATCCGATGTTTCTTCTTCTATTGATGGCCTAGTTTCTCCTCCTGACGTTTTTTCAGGTAATCCTCAACAGATCCACATGTCCCCATGATCATAGTCCTATAGGCTTTGTTCTTTGTATTCTCTACACTCTTCATTGAACCATGGAGACTTAAAAGTTTTTTCTGCAGGACCTAAAATTTCTTTTACAACTTGTGTTATGATTGAGAAACATGCTGCCCACTCCTCTTCAACATTTTCTCTAGTTGGTCGTTGATATAGCATCTGTTCCCAACTTTTCTGTCTATCGGGAATGAGTTTTTTGTTCTTTGGGCCTGCCTAGATTGAACCATCTGGTGCTAGAGCATTCCTCTGGCATCTAATATGTTCTTTAATACGTGCAATCCTTAAAAAGTGGTCTGAATACACATTAGCACTTATGAAGACCCGTATATCCGATATACTGCTCATATATCTACCGATGATCAGAAGATGGTCAATTTGGTTAGCATGTTAGCCATCTGGAGTAGTCAACATACCTTTGTGGATTTCTTTTTGCAGAAATCAAGTGCTTGCCACAACTAGATTCTTCGATACTGCGAAGTTTATCAGCTTTTGACCATTGCCATGAGCATCATCATGCTAGCTGTACCTTCCAATTGTTCGCTCATAATGGGCTTCCTTTCCAGCTTCAGCATTCAAATCACCAGCTATATATTATATCATATTTTCAGCAGGAATCAAATGTTCTTTCAAGTGCGTCATAGAAGGACTTCTTATTTTCTTCTTCATCATCATTCTTAATGGGTGCATAAACACTAAATATGCTCATGTTCTGAAATTTCCCTTTAATTCTGATAAGATATGTTCTAGGTTTGATGGATTAAATGCAATGACTAGTCCTCTTAGTTGTCTTCTAAATATAAATCCGACAGCAAAGAGTCGGTGATTTTTGCTGCAACTGTAGTAGGTTGTGTGGCGCCTCTTCTCTAAAACTCCTTGACCTGTCCATCTGATTTCCTGGATGGCTGTTATGTCCAACTTTAATCTGTCAATCTGTTCTAGAAGTTATTATTGAAGTGCTCTGGGTCTGTAAAGTGACAATACATTCCAATTAATAATATTTGTCATATGGCGATTTCTATGTCTTATCCGTTTGTTACGGTCTGAATCTAAGGCATTTGTACAAAAATGAACCATATCAACTTGTTAGCATTTATTTTTTATGTTTTAAACATCAGAACAGTATTATAGCTCTATAGTATACTGCCGGAAAACTAAATATTTTAACCTTTTTTCAACTCTAACTTTATCTAAAAGTTCTTAAATTGATTTTAACAATAGAGATGAGTAAAAGTTGTTTTCAGATTAAAAAAAAAACATGTAATATAACAATTAAGTTCTTAATCATAAATAAATAAATTAAATTTTATCTTCGCATGTTTTAGGAAGCTAAAAAATTTATCATGAACGTCGTGAAAGATACCGTGGAATACAGAGAAAAAAATAACGTCCAGAGGAATGACTTCCTTCAAATCATGATGGAACTTAGGAAACAAGATGCGAACAGTAATGATGAAAGTAAGTAATTTCCATGGTAAGTTTGTTCATTCATGACTAATTCATCTAAACAGAATCCTGTCAATGCCTGCTTAGTAAATTTTTTCCATCCTAAACCTGTACTATCTACCTTACTTTTAATTCACAAAACTATTGTTCTTATGTGTAATGTGGTCACTAACTTTAAAGTATAAACAATGCCTTAAGGTTTTTGAGAATAAGGTTATGTGTAAAATATTTGGTACAAAGAGGAATGAGGCCACTGGAGACTTCAGAAAAAATGTTAATCTTTAGAATTACTTTCAGGATGCCTTGCATTCTCTCTCCATCGATCTTTCAAGGCCACTTTATTGATGGTTTTAACTTCATTCAGAGAAAGTGAAATGCATTTTATGAAAGCAGATGTTTCACTTTAAACAAATTCGGATTTTCATGGAAACTAAATTAAACTTTTTATATGTATTATAAATAGTTCATTAAAAAAATTATATGGTAATAAATGGAATCAAATGGGAACTGTTGTTTATTTAATAAACACAGTATAACCTCACTGGTGTAAGGAGGTTTTTATTAATAAAATTTAAATAATAAAATTATTTTACACATTTTATTCTTTAAATGGGAGGTTTTCCATGAAAGTAAGTTTTATATATTCCTGGTCTCAAGTCTCTTTTTCTTTTTTGTATCAATATATAAAGTCATTTCATGATTCTTGGTTTCAGCGATAACCTCTAAATTTGGTCAAACAGTGCATGCATAAAAATGACACTGCATTCAAATTACACCCGATAAAAGGATTGGAGATTCACTTGTAAGAAATATATTAGTTATTTTGTTCATTAATAGTGTCTATCGATCAAATAAAAAAATTGGCACTCGCTGAACAGACTGGTAGGCGTCCAAAAGGCAGGCCGAAGGGTTCGGTAAGCCTATTATTATTATTGATCAAATTATGGTAAAGTAAAGAATACTTTTTTTTTCCAGTGAAATTCGATTTGGAGCTGATGGGTGCCAATGCCTTCGTGTTCCTTCTGGCAGGCTATGATACTGCTGCGGGTACGATGAGCTTCATGCTTTACGAACTGGCTGCTCACCAAGACATACAAGAAAAGCTCATGCAAGAAATAGTAGATGTTCTGAAGAAGCACTCTGGAGCTTTGACCTACGAGGCAGTTAAGGAGATGAAGTATCTAGACCAGGTTCTGTCAGGTACGTTGCTTTGTAATCAAGAGTGAGGAATGTTTTTTTTTATTTGTTTGGCCAAACAGCTGACTGTTATTTATTGATTGGGCTTGTGACTGACATGATGATGTAGTTGCTCATGGTCACTTATTAAATGAATAAATTAAAAAAGAAAAAGCTGTAAGCCCATGAAGGGTCCCGGGCTCAGTACATATAGAGATTTGTACTGTTTCTAAGCCAATGACCGTGCAATGAGATGCTGAGATCATGCTCGGTTGTCAGGTTTCCCATTTTGGGTACCCACTTTATAGAGGATGGGTGTGCCACAGGAGGGTCTCCATAACCCAGTGTGGCCCCACAGCTGTCAGGATTCAAACCCGGGACCTGGAGAACAGTAGACTTGTATATTGAATGAAAGAAAAAAAAATTTACTCTGGGACATTTTGTCCTCTAAGAATATAATGAACAATAAGCAAATTGTACTTATGATTTGTTTTGCTTCATTAAAATACATAATTAGCTAACCAGAAAATAATAATGAAATATATAAAGTAAAAATATAAAAATAAAAATGATTAGAGCATGTGGATTGGCTAACATAACAAACGGATATGACCAAGGTAACAGGTTCAAACCTGCAGATGGTTCTAATATTTTTCAAAGAGAGTTAAAAATCCCAGTTAAATATGCCAGGTGGATGATGGTTCACATGTTTGAGCCAAAATGTTGGCAAAATTAAAATATTTTTCTCACAACTGACAGCTGATTATTTGTACCTATGATAATTTTAACAGTCAACTATACATCCTCCTTTTATATTTTAGTGGTAGTAAATATTTGAGTTCTGAATAAGTATTTTTTTTATTTATTTATCTTTTACAGAAACCTTGAGACTGTTCCCTCCAATACCTTCGACTTTCCGCGTGTCAAGGAATGCGTACCAGATCCCTGGTTCCTCCTTGGTACTTCCAGCAGGGGCTACAGTTACTGTACCCATTTTCAGTTTGCAGCGTGACCCCAAACCTTCCCAGATCCAGAGAAGTTCGACCCTGACAGATTTGCAGAAGATTCTAAAATTGCAAAAGGTGCTTACGTTCCATTTGGAGACGGTCCTAGGATATGCATCGGTAAGAGAGTCCTTTTTTTAATGTATTTTATAAAAATTTTCAAAATGTATACCATCTCTTTGTTGTTTAAAAAGCTTTTAGTTTCCATGTAATATTTTATTTAGCGGTACATTCAATGGCTGTGGTTATAAAAAACCAAGCTGAGTGTTGTGTAAGTCGGGTAGGGGGAAATTGAGTCGAAGGCGCTATAAACATTCATGACCAGGATTAAATTATTTGTTTTTAAATTCTTCTGTGATTTTATTTCATTACATCGAGTCAAGTTTTAGGGCTCTTTCTCCATCTTCAGGACAAAACAGGCAGTTAATTGCTTGTTTAAGAAGTATACAAGCCTTTTCTATATTGAATATTGAATTTTTAAGATATTACATTTTATGTTATAATAATTATTATTATTTATTGGTTTATTATTTTCAATAGTGAAGCTTTGTAATCGACCATGAAAAAAAAAAAATTACCCTCCTCCCCTCAAAATTTGAGGTCTTACATTTCAAGATACGTATAATATGAATAACGAATAAAGAAAAATCTGTCTATCTGATGTAGAAATTTATGAACACCAACTTTCTCATTGGGGGGAAGCCCATGGCTGAGTGGCTAGCGCGCTAGTCTCTTATGCTACAGGTTCTGAGTTCGAATCCCAGTCCCGGCGGGGCTTTTATAAGAATGTAAAAAAATGGGGATTCACTCATAACCTCTCCCCCGGGTATGTGAGACCCGTCAGCCAAAGGGTGGCCACTCACAAAATTAGTCGTAGGGAGTGATGACCCTACACTAAAAATAGCATCGTGAAATGTGAGTGTAAACTCGTAGGAGTTTACACCACGAGGCCCAGGGCCTAACCGGCCTGTTGCGCCACTGAAAAAAAAAAAAAAAAAAAACTTTCTCAAAGTACATGAAATTGACTTCATGTAATACAACTTCATGGACATGACAATAGACTATAAAGGACATCTCAGTAGCTGAAATGCCCATTAAAAGAAGGCTGAAAAGAAGCTGGATGAGAGACCTCCTATACCTAAATCAAAGCCTAGGAAGGGGTGCTGCTGGGCACTTTCCTTACCCATGCCTATCATGAAGTTTTCTCTAACTCATTTCCGACAACTTCTGACATGTGTGAATACAAAACATGAGCATCAAGATTAGGCCTGATAATAAATGCTGATAAGACAAACTATTTGCTCAACTTTCCGACATGTGAAGAGGAATCAGTCGGATATGTTTCCATTGGTAAGTATAAATTTGAAAAGGTTCGATCCTTCATCTACTTACGATCCCCAAATTAAGAGAGATAATGATATTGTGGAAGAAATACAAAGACAAATACTCTTAGCAAACTGAATGTCCTTTGCTCTCCAAAAGCATTTAAGAAGTAAAGCATTTACATACTACATACGGTGCTAAATGTTGGACAATCACTCAAACTCAAGAGTAAATCGTTCAAAAGAAGAATGTATCGCACAGCATATGAGCAAAGTGCTTGAAGAATAAGTAATATTGAATTAAGTGCAACATTTTAAAATTTGGTTGTCTGTACCCTAATCAAGGTGTCAAGGGTTTGCTGGGCTGGTCATCTGGTGCGAATAGTGTAGTTATTGGAAAAAAAGAGTTGGGCAACCTAAGATTTGCTGCCAGAATGGAGTGAACGCCAATGCAAGAACCCAGCTTGATCTAAGAGATTAGAGCACAGCGGTAAGAAATATAGAAGGCTGGAGATCTAAGCTGGGGCAGGCTTTGACTCTGCACCTGAGAGGTAATGCCAACTAATAATAATAATAATAGTTGTGAATACAAGAATATAAAGATTAACTAATAATATATAAATGAGATATGTAAAACCTGAATAACGAATAAAAAAAAAAAGGATCTGTTCACCATACCAATTTATGAATAATAAATTTACCTGAATAAATATTCAGCTTCTCTTTAGAGCTATTTGATAGATAATTAAATTCCCTACAAAACAAATAAGAAATCAGGTAAGAAATAGAGGAGATAGTGTTTTTAACTTGATAGTGATGATTGGCCATTATTTTCCTTGAATATAAACTTTCATACGGGAATCCCATACTAGTTCGCACTCATTCTCATATAGCTGCGTTGCGAAACCTGGGCAAGTCAGTAAGCTTCGTGTGGGTGCCGAGCCACGTGGGAATTACCGGTAACGAGCTTGCGGACCGGGCAGCGAAGCAGGCACTCACACTGCCAGGGAGAGGAACAGCCATCTTGACACCGTCTGAACTCAGTGAACCGCTCAGAAAGCAAGATGACCGATGGCAGAAAATGTGGGACGATAGCCAGGTAAGCAAACTGAAGCATATAAAACAAACAGTGAAACCCTGGTCTACATCTAGCCGTAGCAGCCGGAGGGAGGAGGTCGCGTTGACCCGGCTAAGGATAGGACATTCGCGGCTGACGCACTCTTATCTTTTTGCTAGGCAGCCGGTGCCCCGATGCCAGCACTGTGATGGAACCCTTACCATTCGGCATATTTTTCAAGAATGCCCTTATTATTCATCACAACTGAATAAAATTGGACTAAGCCCGAATATTTCAGCGGTGCTGGGTGATAGGGAGGAAACCATTGAATTAGTTTTTGATTTTCTTAAGGATCAGTCATTATTATCGAAATTATAAAGACCATTCCTAGTCAGTTAGCATTACTAGTATTAGCTTTTTAAACTATTGTTTACATAAAAATATTTTTTTCTTTATTTTTTTTTATTTATTTATTATTTATTTATTTATTTTATTTTTTTTTTTTCTTTCTTTCTCTCAATCACTCATTACCTAATAGTTCTTTCTTATAAAGATTGAATATGCATATAGTGTCTAGGCGTTGATGACCTTAGGGTTTTATGCCTTAAAACCTAAACAAACAAACAAAAACATACGGGAATATAACTATTTGAAAATAATAAACCATTGTGTAATAATTTACAGTGTCTAAAAAAATATATATATTGTATTGAGTGCTAAAGATGAGGGAATCAAAAGTTTTAGTTGTGGGGGTAGGGACTTAATAATGTATCAGTGTTTTAATTTTTGAAGTGAAAACTTCTTTAGGCGGGTTATGCGATTTTTGGTAGGGGTAAAAGCTTCGTTTTAGTAACCATGGTGACGTTACCAACATGCTCTAGGCTGGCGTATGCGCAGTGGTCTGTTCATTTTTTAAAACTGTGTTTTTAAATATCTTCATTTTTCATTAAATTATATATAAGAAATAAACCTTTGAGTCAAAAATTCTGTTGCATTTGCAAATTTCGATTCACAGGAGAAAAATTAATAAATATAATTAGGTTTAAGCGATATATGGATAAGAAGAAAAATTATGCAATAGTCTAATCAATAATAAAAAAATTATAACAATAATGGTTGAAGTGAAGAAAGAATTAAGGGTCCTTTAGGAAAAGAAGACAAAAAAAAAAAAAAAAATGGCATTATAGATATAAGAAAAAAAATCATCCATTTTAATTTTTCATCTATTGATCAATCTTCTAATAGAGAATAATTCGAATTATAATGCCAGAAATCAAGATGAAGAGAAAATGAGGGTCGTCAATATCAACATAGGCAAGAAAGTCAACGACAAAGACAAAAAAAAGGGTGATTAATGTAATTTCTTCACAGATAGACCAATCTTTTGAAACAGTTATGAAGCATATTACTATTGTACGGATTTCAGTGATACAAATGGCAGTTCCATAAAAAAATTGTGCTATGTATTATACCGCCAACTCATATAGTCTACAGTCACATTCATATTAGATGGCATGATTCAAATAATATTCTCTACAAGATGATGATGTTTTACAGTTGAATGAAACAATATAAAAAAACATGCATTCTCAACTTAATCTACTTTTATAAATGTACTCTTCTTTCCAATGGAATTCCAGTGCAAATCGCGAATATAACAAAAGTTTTCACTTCTATTGGCATTAATATTTTCTTTTTTTTTCTTTACAATGTTAATTAATAATCTTTTTTTTTTTAACTTTATTTTTTCAGCTTCAAGATTTGCAAAACTAGAAATAAAGCTGGCAGTGGTAAAAATGCTACTACAGTACAAATTCACTAGTCAATGAAAAGACTAAAACGCCATTCACATTCGATAGAGCATTCTTCTTGAACCCTTCTGGTGGTATTTGGCTCAACTTGTCCAGAAGAACATGATTTAGTTTTTAGATTAATGTTCGTCTTTTAATAGTCTTATATTTGTAATTATATGTAAATATATATTTAATATTCACTATATGGTTTATATTTATTGGAAGAAAAAATCTGTACCTCTATATTCCATGAAGGGACTGGTATTCAGCACATTTAAAGATTCACACAATTTAGTGGTTTATTTAAAGCAAACTGAGTCTCAGCCACTAAATTTTATAGAATAGCACTTATCATATAGAGGTAATCTATAATCTATAAAAAGATTCATAATTTTTTATTCAGCCTTGCTTACAGCACCGTAAAATAAGGTATTAGTGGGAATTAATTCGGACAAAGCTGGAAGTCGTTTAAACACCTCTTAATGGTCCTAAATAAAAGTAATCTGAGTTTGCACCATCGCAGTTGGTGAGCTTATCTTTTTGGAGCCGAAAAACATTGAATTTTTCACATATAACTCAAAAAGTGCTTCCTATAGAAAATATCTCACATTCCAAAATTAAAGAACGTTACATTTCCTTTCTAAAATTTATCTTAGTTATTGAATTGAATGAAATATATTTTCTGTAGGAAGCATTGTTTTCGAGTTATATGCGAAAAATTCAATGTTTTTCGGCTCCAAAAAGATAAGCTCACCAACTGCGATAGTGCAAACGAGCTTGTGTATAAGACAGTATTTTTTCTAAAATCTTTAGCTTTCCATATATTCATACGGTATATTATACATCTAAATTACTGTTGTTGTGTTCAAAAACAAAATAAAATGCATAAAAAAAATATTTTTTCAGTTTTCTCCTTTGATTGTTTATTAAATTCGCTCAACTTGCATATTTATCTGTTAATTATCAATGCTAACAAGATAATATAGTATTTTGATAGATCTATTATCTATCATAGAATCTACAGAATTAAAGATACTTTAGAGAAAGAAAATTTAAAATATCTGCATTTAAACCCTGTCAAACTATTTCAATCAAATGAAGCCTACACGATATTAAAACACATTAAATTTTAAATCGATATAGGAGTTTAATTGAAATTGTTAGAGTCGTTTATATAGAAATTTAATTTAATTAATTCTTCGATGGTTTCACTCATTTTTATCTCTAACTGGATTTCAAAATTCTCTAATCTATTTTAAAAAGTTGTGTGTTGCCCGCACCAGAGTTTTCTTTCGCTTACCTGTATATGAAACCTCATGGCAAATAAGTGTGCAAGTGTAAAAAATTCCAGTTTTTTGGCTCCAAAAAGATAAGCTCACCATTAACTCAGCTTAATTTTATTTAGGGCCTTTAAGAGGTGTTAAAACGATTTCCAGCTTTTTCTAAATTAATCCCCCAAAACTTCAATTTCAGCCTTATTTTACTGGGCTATTGCGATAAACCGATATTATTATTGCTTAACTTGACAACAACCCTTCTTTGAAAATTTATATTTAAAAAAGTACAATTTGCAGTCCTAATACATTTTTTGCATTATTTTTATAATGTGCTATACTACTTTGGCAATGTGTTGTAAGGACCAAAAATGAAGACAATACTCTCATTATCATTCTAGTTTTCGTTTTGTTCTGAAATATGCAAAATTAGGGGATGTGTTATATTTAAGGACATTTTTTTTAAACAGTGAAGAGAATTTTGTTACTCTGGAATCAACTGACTCTCAGATGATTTATTAATAAAGATGATTTCAGACCAAATTTATATCTCTAATACTCATCATCAAGTCGTGTTATCTGTATTTGTTTCATAATTCTTCACTCAGTCCTTTTTGTAATATTTCCGTGTCAATATTATAAAAACATAATTGTGGCTACTTTTGAAAATTTATGTAAGAAAAGAAATACATTCTCAAGAGTGAAATTTTTACAGAAAGCAGGACTATGACTAAGCTATATAAGAAAAAATAATCAGAGGTGAGTCACTTCTTTACCTTTATAAATTTTAAATTACTAAAAGTCTCATTTTTATTCATTTTCGAGAATTTTTTTAACTACTTTCTTCACCATTTAAATATCAAAAATTATGAAGCTCATCATTATTATATTGTTGGTTTTTGTTCTGATTTGATATATAGCTTTTTTCAGTCAAATTCATAATTTTTTCAGTCAAATTCATAATTTTTTCAATCAAATTCATAATTTTTTCAGTCAAATTCATAATTTTTTCAGTCAAATTCATAATTTTTTCAGTCAAATTCATAATTTTTTCAGTCAAATTCATAATTTTTTCAGTCAAATTCATAATTTTTTCAATCAAATTCATAATTTTTTCAGTCAATTTCATAATTTCTTGAACCCATTTTATAAAGTTAATTTAATGAGGTTTTGCTACCAAGAACTTAACATTTTTATTAAATCTTGTTGTTGTTTATCCATTTATCGTCACTTTATGTTACTGTGCTTAATCCGACGGTATAGCGGGAGTCCTAAGTTTTGCCTACCCATGTTTACTCTTAAACAAACCTGGGTAGGCAAAACTTAGGGATCTTTTACGAGTTCCACTTATTAAATATTTTAAGAGTCATCTGTGGTGCACAAATATAGGAGGATCTGCTGGTTTTAGACTTGCGACCTTAAGCATAGAAGGCTGTTATGCTAGCCACTACTCCACAGGTGACCCTAAATGCATTCAACAAGGTGTTTGAATCTGCCGGGTTTAAACACATGACTTTGGACATATTAATCTTTAACTCCTTGCTGAATACATCCAGGGTCACCTGTGGATTAGTGGCTAGCATAACAGCCTCTTTTAAAGGACGAAATAACCAAGGATTTTTACTCTCTAAAAACAAACATAGGGCCATCTGCCAAGTATGAACTCGCGATCTAGGGGATAGAAGGATGTTATGCTAGCCACTACTCCACAGGTGACCCTCGATGCATTAAAAAAAAAAAATTGTTTAAATTTGCCGGGTTTGAACCTGTGACCTTAAACATATTAATCCTTAACAACTTTTTGAATGCATAAAGGATCACCTGTGGAGTAGTGGCTAGCATAACAGCTCTCTATGCTTAAGGTCGAAAGTTCAAAACCAGCATATGGCCCTATATTTCCTTTTAGGGAGTAAACATACATGATTATTTCGTCCTTTAAAAGAGGCTGTTTTGCTAGCCACTACTCCACAGGTGACCCTTTATGCATTCAAAAAGGTGTTAAGGATTAATATGTTTAAGGTCACAGGTTCAAACCCGACAAATTTAAACATTTTTTTTTTTAATGCATCGAGGGTCACCTGTGGAGTAGTGGCTAGCATAACATCCTTCTATCCCCTAGATCGCGAGTTCATACTTGGCAGATGGCCCTATGTTTGTTTTTAGAGAGTAAAAATCCTTGGTTATTTCGTCCTTTAAAAGAGGCTGTTATGCTAGCCACTAATCCACAGGTGACCCTGGATGTATTCAGCAAGGAGTTAAAGATTAATATGTCCAAAGTCATGTGTTTAAACCCGGCAGATTCAAACACCTTGTTGAATGCATTTAGGGTCACCTGTGGAGTAGTGGCTAGCATAACAGCCTTCTATGCTTAAGGTCGCAAGTCTAAAACCAGCAGATCCTCCTATATTTGTGCACCACAGATGACTCTTAAAATATTTAATAAGTGGAACTCGTAAAAGATCCCTAAGTTTTGCCTACCCAGGTTTGCTTAAGAGTAAACATGGGTAGGCAAAACTTAGGACTCCCGCTGTACCGTCGGATTAAGCACAGTAACAAAAAGTGACGATAAATGGATAAACAACAACAAGATTTAATAAAAATGTTAAGTTCTTGGTAGCAAAACCTCATTAAATTAACTTTATAAAATGGGTTCAAGAAATTATGAAATTGACTGAAAAAATTATGAATTTGATTGAAAAAATTATGAATTTGACTGAAAAAATTATGAATTTGACTGAAAAAATTATGAATTTGACTGAAAAAATTATGAATTTGATTGAAAAAATTATGAATTTGACTGAAAAAATTATGAATTTGACTGAAAAAAGCTATATGCAAAATGACCAGAATTTGAGAGATTTTTTAATACATGTTTTCAACTGTGAAACTCAGGTACTCCTAGACAGGTGAGGATCCTGTGGTACTGACAAGAACCAGGAAGATAGAGTTAGTAAATACATGTGCCCATACTTAAAGTGAAGCCACATATTTTTCAGGACAGGCCTAAAGCAAGCAGTCAATAGAAATAAATTCTCAGAAATGAGATTTCTGCGAAGAATAATAGGAAAAACAAGAAGGAACTGCGTCAGGAATGAAGTCATCAGGGAGGAATTGAAAGTGGTGGCGCTGAAGGAGAAAATAGAAGAACGCCAACTGCGCTGGTTTGGGTACGTGTGCAGGCTCCCAGAAGGCAGGAGAGTAAAATGGTTCATGGAAGCCAAACCAATAGGAAAGAGAATGGTTGGCAGACCCTGAACTTTGTACCTGTAACGACTCAGAAGAAAGAGAGGTTAATCAGTTACCCAAATGAAAAATATGGCCATCATTCCATTTAAAGAGATGGGTGGAAGCGATGGACTGAGGCTTGGAAGAAGAAGTATTTCAATTTTAAATTTTAAACTGAAGAAGATGGCCACAGGATCTGCTAACTTAAATAACACTTTTTATTATTAACCTGGTTTAAAATAAATGGTTTTTACTATTTTTTAAATATATTTTCTGAACTCTATATCAATATTATATTATTCTTCCTTTTTTAATGTATCGCAAAAATTAATTTATACCAAAACTTAACAGGTCTTGACAGCACCTTAAGAAATATTTTTAAGTAAAGGTATAAATACTTATGTAAAATATATGATGTCATCTTCTTCTTCCTTCAACTCCTGTGTGCCGTTAAGCGTGGAGTTGCAGTCTCTGTCCATTGAACCCACTGGTTTCTGTCCCTGGCATGTCTTCTCATCTCCGGGATGGTACGTCCTCTTGCTGCTCCAAGTTTTCCAATGTAGTCATTATACATAGATCTGGGTCTGCCACGAGGTTGTCTGGCTTCCAAGTACCACCTGGCTTTTTGGGTGTCGTCCATTCTACAGACATACCCATACCATTTAAGTTGTCTCTGTTCCAGCACGTCACAGACTGATCTGACACCAAAATCCTCACGTACTCTCTCATTCCTGGTGCAATTCCTCCTTGTCTTTTCTACTATTCTTCTGAGGAATCTCATTTCAGCAGATGTGATCTTACTAAGATGCTTGCTGAGGGTTGTCCAGCTTTCAGCTCCATACAGCAGCACTGGGAGAAACACAGATTTAAATAACCTAATTTTAGCCTCCCTACTAACTTCCAGCTTGCCTATGATTGTGTTTGAGATCTGGTAGTTGGTCCATTGGCCTTCGACTCTCGATTTAGGACCTCCTGATCTATTTTACCATCAATATTTATAATGGTCCCGTGGCACGTAAAATTATTCGTTGATTCTAGGGTTTCTCCATTACATAAAATCACAGGCTCTACATTTTCTCTTCCAACACTCATCACTTTACTTTTAGTTGGGTTTATATGCAGCCCTCTTAACTTGAGTTCCTCTTCCCATTCCACTAATGATGACTGGAGAGCCTCCTGGGAGTCAGCTCTGAGGACTATATCATCGGCATAGATCATGGCTTGTGGCACCACTGGTATTAGGTTCCAATAGCCCACCACTGCTCTTGGGGTCCTCCTTTTGCACACCTTCCATATCTCATCCATAAGAAGGATAAATAGTAGGGGACTTAGACTATCTCCCTGCTTTACTCCTTTATAAAAGTGGAAAGGCTGTGACATTTGGCCATTAAGTCTCACAATACCCTTTGGATCTTGGTACACTGATTTGATAGCGCTCACCGGTTTGCCGGTACTCTTCTTGTTGTCAATGTGTCCCATATCTCCTGTCTTAGCACTGAATCGAAAGCTGCCCTCAAGTCAATAAATGATAGATAGACTACCTTGCCCCGGTCCCAAGCTTTTTCTATAATCATTCTCAGGGAGAAAATATGGTCCTGCGTCTGTTGTCCCTGTGCTGCCTGTTCCTCTTCGATGTCCTGCTCCACTACACACCGCAGTCACTGCTCTAGAACCCTTGTGTATATTTTGTAGATGACTGAGGAGAGGCATATTGGCCTATAGTTCTCACAAACACTTTAGTTGCCTTTCTTGTGGATGGGGATTATGATATTGTTTTCCCATTCTCGTGGCAGCAATTTGAGGTCCCAAATCTTTTGGAAAAGCAGTTGCAAGCATTTAGTCATTACATTACCACCATATTTGATAAATTCTGGAGCTATGTTATCTGGTCCTGGAGCTTTTCCTAGCTAGATTTTTTCGAATGCTAGCTCTACCTCATCTTCTCCGATTGCATCGTCCATATCTTCAGGGTGTCCGACATCCTCTCTCCCTCTCCTTCTGCAGTCTCTGTGGTTACGCCGACGTTCTTCCATACTAAATTTTTCCTGGTAGAACTGCCTCCAAACCTCTAGGACTTCATTTTTCTCAGTCACCAACTTCCCATGTGCATCCTTGATGTTCCTATCGGGCTTAGTCTTTTTATCCTTCAAGGCTTTAGCAATATGCCAAAACTTCTTGATGTTTTCTCTATAGTTTGTTTCCATTTCTTGACCGAATTCCTCCCAAGCCTTCGTCCTCTCCAATCTGACTATTCTTTTCACCTCATTTCTATTTTTGACATACTCGTCCCAGTGAATAGGTTGTTTAATTTTATCAAAGGTTTTCCAAGAATCCTTCTTGAGCTTAACAGCTCTTTTGACCTCAGCATTCCACCATTTTGCCTTCTTGGTAGAGGGTCTTATGTTTTGTATGCTACACACTTCACTTGCCGTATTGATTATGCAGTTCTTAATTTAATTCCAAAGGGTATCTAACTCATCTCCGTTTATTTCCTGAAGGCGATTTTCAAGCAGTGACGGATACTCTTCTTGTTTGTTTTTCATTTTCAGCTTGCTGATATCAATCGATGTATGCTTTGGTGAAGCTCTTTCGTGGCTTGATGATTTTCGTATCTGCTATGAGTAACTTGTGGTCTGTGCTTAGTTCTGCTCCCCTTACTACTTTAATGTCAGTGAAAAGCCTTCAGAGGTCTCAATCTATGATAAAATAATCAATGATGCTTTTCCTCATGGCATGTTCTCCTCCAGACTCAAATGTTATCTTATGGATAGTTTTATGATTGAACCAGGAGTTGCCTATGAGCACATTATTCTCTATGCAGAACTCTATCAATCTTTGGCCGTTACTATTATACACTCTTTCACCTCCCCATGGACCCATTACTCCATGCGCATTTCCTCTCTCATTTCCAGTTCTAGCATTCAGGTCTCCGCAGATCACTATCATTCTACTTTTGTTCCTTGCACGATCTACGGTCCTCTGGAGATCTTCATAAAATTGGTTCTTGTCAAGGCTGCTGCATCCTCAACTGGGGCATATACTTGTATGACAGTAACTTTGCCAACTGACAATTACATGTCTATTGTGATGATCCTGGGTGAAATTGGTTCCCAAGATTCCACTCTCTTATACATTGAGTCACCCATCACAAAGGCGACTCCCTCCTTTGCTCTTTCTCTCACATCAACCCCAGAGTACAGTAAATTATACCCATCAGACAATGTTTGGTGTCCACTTCCTCTTTTATTAGTTTCGCACAACCCTATTAAGTCCACTTTGTGCATCTTAATCTCCTCCACTAGCTCCTTTTCCTTTCCTGTGAGTGATCTTACATTCCAAGTGGCAAATCGTAGTTCCTTGTCACTGCCTTGTCTGTAACTGTTAGACTGTATGAATCCGAGGCTGCAGTTGTTCCTTTGAATCAATAGTACTCCATACGGGTGATTGGCCCAGTGAGTCTTCCCAGGTGAGGTGAACCTGAGGTGTGTACTGTAGCTGCCCTTGATGTCAATGTTTGTGTTTAGTGTACTGTTCTGTTATGTGTAAATGTGCTGTGTACTGAACTCAGGAACCGGAGGGTCATTAATCCCCACTAGGAGAGCACGTCCACTAGCCCTTGCGGGGGTCATGATGTCATCAAAACCTAATATTTGAGTTAAGAGAATAAATTTTCATTCCATTGTTTGAACTATATAATGGTTCTTTATATATACTTATGTATTATCTTTATATTATATATTAAAATAATATTTATTTTTTTAAAAATATTCTTTTAAGAAAAAATCAATTCACTCAATAATTACTTTATTAAAATTTAATTTACTCTCAGGGTATGGTATGGGTTCTTGACAATCAGGCACGCAATCTTTTATATAACTTTTTAATCATAACAAAAACTTACAAAAATAATACAAACAATATGCAGGCTAACCAAGAACCCTCTTCATATTCATACAGCAGCTCCTCACCCTCACAAGCCCCCACTCAAAACTAACTGACTGACCAGGTATAAAGATACCTGCCAATTTGTACCTGCTAGTGACCTTTTTTTCTTAGCATCCAAAGTGGATGCTATGTTTGGAAACAAACAATCAAATTGGAGCTGTTATTTAAATTTAAATTTTACTTCTTATCTTATTGATAGCCTGCCTCACACAACAATCAAACAATAAATAAATAAATACTATAATTATAAAAAATGGGTATATTACAATATATATATATATATATGGTTCTTTATATATAGTTCTTTATATAATGGTTCTTTAGTCAATATACCTGAGTTAAATTAATCTTATCTTAATTTAATTTTTATTAATTATATAACAGTTTTTTCCTTTTATTACTTTCACTTACTATAAATAGTAAGGGGAAGTATTGCGATCGTGAAAGTTTTCGAATTCCAGTTTTCAACGGAAATACACGTTTTAGGGTCCCCTGAGTCCGAATAACCAAGTCCCGCAAAAAGGTGTGTGTGTATGTGTGTGGTAACTCCCGGGCGAAAACGGTTAGTCCTATGAAACTGAAATTTCATATTTAAGACAACTATACGCCCGAGACGTGACAAAACTTTTTTCATCAAAATGAACTTACCAGAAGAGGCACTTTATACCATGCATTTTGCACCTTTTTTCGATTTTCTCAAAAACGGTTCCGACGATTTTGATTAAACTCGCTATATCGATGTAAAATTTAATGGGCTTTAATATCATGTAGGTTTTATTTGGATAAAAATGGTCTGACAGGGCTTAAATGCCGATATTTAAAATTTTCTTCCCCTAAAGTACCTTTAATCTTGTAGATTCAAAAATGATAACTAGATTATCTTGTTAACGCTGATGAAAAACAGGTAAATATATAAATTGAATAAATTCGATACCCAACTAAAGGAGAAAACAGAAACAATATTTTTTTAATGCAATTTTTCGTTTTTGAACATAAGAGCAGTAATATACATGTATGATATACCGTTGGAAAGCTAAATATTTTAGAAAAAATATCATCTCATACACAAGCTTTTAAAAGTTAATAAAGAGTGATGAAATGAACATAAAACTAACTGATTATTTTAGATAATAATACAATAGATTTTTTAATGAAACACATGTTTCTATATAAATTAAATTTGATTAATTCCTTAATAATTTCACGTATTTTTATCTCTAACTGTATTTGAAAATTCTTTCATTGATTTTAAAAATGGAGGTAAGTGAAAGTCGTGTGTTGCCCGCACCAGATTTTTTTTATATATAACTAGCTGTGTCACGCAGCTTTGCCCGCGAATATTGCATTTCGTATTAATTTATGTGCGTTTATGGTGAGATTGGCTATAATAAATATCAACTATCAGCTACTCTTTGTTATCATTTAAAGCCCGATCTTGACTTCTTCCTGTCAAATTTACAATAGCAAACCAGTAGAAGTGGTTATACCCATAATCACTTAATATGTAAAAATAATCGTCACAAACCATTTTTAAAAAATAAATAACAATTGAATATATTTTCATAGGAACCTACACTCGAAACAGATATGAAACGCAATATGCTTAAAAATGTCGGTCACCTGTATGTAGTGACCAGCCAGGTGCCCTTTAAATTTTTTAATGAGAGTAAAAAACAACCTTAGTTATGCCCTCCTTCGAAGGGGACGTAAAATGGTGGTCCCAAGCCTTTGCGATTCCATGAACTCGTTAAAGATCTCTACCCTAACTAAACTTGGAGAGGAAAAAATTAGTCATCATACGATTAACCATAGTAGTATAAAAGTGACGTTCAACGAACAGATAACAACAGTAATATGCTTAAATATATTTGTTATAAAATCTTTGTACCTTTGCTGATACATATCAGATTAGGACAATTTTACGTTTAGGTTGTTCAACCACTTTTTGGGCGAAGATTTTCAAATCCTGCCTTACTGCACATCTAGGCGGTAAGACGAACCTCCAGGAAAAATTTTAGCCTCACAGAAAATTTTAGTAATTTTTTAGATACCAGAAAATTGAGTGGTACTTTTTTTTATAATATAGACATACAGCTAATAAAAGTCCTAAATATGCTTAAAATAATAGTTTTGATTATTATACTCGAATAAATCAAAAGAAATAGTAATTTTTTAAATTTATTTAAATTTATAAATGTATACGCTTCAAGGTAATAACGATTAAAGTTGAAAATGACTCTTGAAATAAAACATGACTTAACAATATATATAATAATATAGATTGATATAAATATTTCCGCGTTGTGTAACCTTCTATACTCCCCAGTAGCATCATCTCTCTTCGTACCAAATATTTTAGTACCTTATTTTCTAAAACCTTTAACCGTTGTCCGTCCTTCAAAGTAAGCGGCCACGTTTCACCGTCGGAAGAATAACAGTTTTATAAATTCTAACAGTTAAGTTTTTAGACAGAAGCTAAGTAATTTCGCAACTGAATTATAACACGCATTTCCCGCGTTTAACTAGGACTTTATTTCCTCTTGGATTTTTTTTTTCGTAATCATTGAACCTTAATACTTAAATTTCTCTTCGTGTTCAAAAGTATACCTTGATATATCAATATCACTATGATCGCCACCGTCTCTGATACAAATCATATATTTTGTCTTTTCGGTATTTATTTCGAGTCCTATTTCTTTACTGGTTTTTATTAACGGACTTGTATTTAGTTAAGGTAGTTTAGTTTCCGTATCTTCCTAAAAATTAGGGAATAAAATATCTCGCATCCCAATGATTTCAAATGATTTACTTTTTATTTTTAAAATAATTCAATTTCCCCATAATTTATCTTTTGCTGTAACAATTAATAAATCACAGGGCCAAACATAAGAGAAATTTAAGTATTTAGGTTCAATGATAACGAGAAAAACTAAGTCAAGGAGAAAATAAAGTCCCGGTTATAGGCGGGAAATGCGTGTTATTATTCAGTTGCGAAATTACTTAGCTGGCGGCTTCTGTCTAAAAAACTATTATTCTTCCGACGGTCCTTTACGGATGTGAAACGTGGCCGCTTACCTTGAAGGACGAACAACGGCTAAAATTTTCGAAAATAAGGTACTACAGGCAAAATATTGCGGTTCACAGCTATTATTAGTATAGATATGAAATCTTTATTTGTATAAAATACATCTGCATATTTATAATAAACATAATATAATAACCAACATAAAACAATATATGCGTTGTTTTATTGAAACACATTGATATAAGGTTGCCTGCAAAAAATTTGGTCCTAATCTGGGTTGCCGAATTTTATAGATTAAATTTTAACGGAGTGTAAATGCGTGACAGAGAGATCCGAGTTGTGTATAGCGTGTAATAATAAAGGACCCAACATTGCAGTCGCACATAATCGGACATTGAATATAAGAAAGTTTGATATCCCATATACAATTGCAGGACCTCAACGAATCAGAACCAAAGATTTTGGGCAAAGCTATAAAAATTATCGTTTCAAAGATGCTATATAATTTTTTTTCTATTATCAAGACGGTGCAGATAACTGATATTGACATACCCGCTTTTACCTGACAACCGATAGTTTGTTTATTTATTTAACGTCACTTTATGCTACTATGGCTAATCGGACGATGCTACAGTGGGAGTCCTAAATTTTGCCTATCCAGGTTTTATTAGGATAGGGATCTTTAACGAGTACCTGACATCGCACAGGCTCGGGACCACCTTTTAACGTCCCATCCGAAGGACGGCGTAACTAAGGATTTTTTACTCCCATTAAAAAATCCTAGGACCACCTGCGGGTTTGAACCCGTGACCATTAGCATAGGAGGCTGTTACGCTAACCACCCAGCTACAAGTGATCCCTCGGTAGTTTGTCCAGGAAAAAATTAGGCAACCCAACGGCTGCACATTCTATAACTTTGATACTTTAAGTCAGGGTAAAAGTTTTCTTATTATCATGATGTTGCAACATTTAATTAAAAATCATTTTTTTTTCTATTATCAGTTCGGTGCAGATCGTTTCAAGTTCGGATCTTAGACTATTTATTATTTTTGCCTACTTAATATATCACAACAATATATATATATATATATATATATATATATATATATATAGTTCTCAACTGTTAATAGTTTAAGTTATCAACAGGCCTTGAGGTTCAGTCAATAAATAAGCAATCTAGCTTAGGCTAAATTTCGAGAATTTATTGTTCTTATATTCATTCCAACTTGAGACAAGATAGTATTGTGTCTTACATAAATCAGTGTTGATATTACAAAAACTTTGAAAGAGCAATCTAGGTGTTCTAGCCTTAACAATATTGCCTAATTATTGATCAAACCCCAAGACCAGTAGATAACTAATACACACACACAAACAGTGAGTCACAGTGAACATGATGCAAAGGGATTCTGATTTTTCATAAAGATTGCCGAATAAATTGTAATAAATTACCATAGAAAAACTTTAAAAGTTTAGATCAAACAATGTATTAATTAAAATGGTATTCGAATTCAAATATTAATAATTGAGACTAAAAAAACATTAAATACTAATAATAAAGTGTAAGTAAATAAACTCCTCACAGTATAAATGATGCAATGTTTGTTTTTGCGAAATGGCGCAATCCGAATTCTTGAATTCGTTATTACCAGATCTAATTCTATTACTTAAAACATAAATAACTTCCATTTAGTTTTCCATAGAATTTAGTTTGAAGTACACTTTGAACACGGGCGCCTATACCACATAGTGGGACCGAGAAATCATCATAAGAATTAAAAAAATCTGGTGCGGACAACACACGACTTTCGCTTACCTCCATTTTTAAAATCAATGAAAGAATTTTCAAATACAGTTAGAGATTAAAATACTAAAGTTATAGAGTATTAGGCAATGGAATAAATGAACCTTCTACTAGACAGCTTGTTTATTACTGCTATATATACAAACAACATGGCGCAGGGGACGCTACCAACTGGACTGAACTGTTTGTTGTTGGGCTGCTGTACACCTAGGTGGAAGTTCAGTGCCACAACTATCTTTACATATACAATCGATATTTAACACACCCCCTCAATTGAATGTTTTCAAATATATACATACACAAGTAAATATTCAATTGTATCTCACATACAAAACAAGTAAAAATATTATACTATTATAAAATTCTACACAACAAAACAAGTAAAATATTATACTATTACAAAATTCCATACAACAATTTTAGCACAATATATATAAATAACATTAATATATTAATTAATTAAAGCCTTCCGAAACATTTGAAACTTATCAAAGGCAAGTGGTTTTGTGAACAAATCTGCCACATTGCGGTCAGAATTGATGTGTTCCACAGATATTATTTCTTTGGAAATAAGATCTTTAACAAAATGGAATTTTATATCAATGTGATTTGCTCGTTTAGAGTTTTCACAATTCTTTATAAAAGCTATAGCACTAGTGTTATCCACCAACAGTTTTCCACTTAATGTTTCACCACTGAACTCACTAATTATACCACTAAAACTCACAATTTCCTGTGATGCCATTCCTGCTGCAATGTACTCCGCTTCCATCGTTGACAGAGCCACACATGCTTGCTTTCTTGAATGCCAAGCTATGGGATTGCTTCCGCAGAATGCTGCAAAGCCACTTACACTCTTTCGTGTTTCTATGTCACCTGCCCAGTCAGCATCTGAATAACCAATAAGTCCTAGGTTCTCACTTGGTTTGAAAGTAAGACCCATATCTCGAGTTTCTTTGAGATATCTGAGTATTCGTTTTGCAGCTTTCCAAGACTGCTGGGTAGCTTTATCTAAACATCTAGATAAATAGCTAATTGGGAATGATAAATCCGGGCGAGTTGTTGTGCTTAGATACATAAGTCCACATACCAAGCTCCTCTATGGTATATTTTCATCTAAAGGTGAGTAATTAAATATACCATCACCTTGAGTTTGTTCTTCAAATCCTCTTGCTACCAATCTGGCCTTTTTTGATTCCATCTTCCTTCACTGTGAAAACCCATTTAGTTGTGATGGGGACACTTCCATTCGGTGCTTCCTCTTCAGACCAAGTGTTCATCTTCTCATGAGCTTTTAGTTCTTTAATAATGGCTTCCTGCCATTCCTCCTTTTTATTAGCATCCTCATAAGATGATGGAACTCCATCTGATCGGCTTACCATACAGTATGCATTATATAACTCATAATCATTTAGGAAATGAGGTTTTGACCGGTTTCTCTGAGGTCTAGAAGTTTCTTCTGAATGCTCTGGATTGGATTCTTCATTCTGAAGTCTTAAAGGGTTTTCTGACTGCTCTGGATTACAATCATTCTGAGGTCTAGAAGTATCTTCTGGCTGCTCTGAAATATTATTGTTATTCTCTTCACCATTTTTCCTTCCCTCTTCATAGCTTCCACCACTATTATGATAGACAATAGGTACATTTTTAACTTCTTTATAGGGCATTTGGCTCTCCTCGAATATCACATCTCTAGATCTAATAACTTTCTGTTCGTCTGGCAACCAAATCCTATACCCACCACCACAATAACCAACCATCACCCCCTCCTTGCTTCTGGGATCCAATTTGGAACCTTTAGGAAGAATGGTAGGCCATGCTCGGCAACCAAATATACGAAGTTTAGACAGATCATTTCTGCCATTCCATATTAATGAGGGAGTTTCACCTTTATTTAAGGCTGAAGTAGGTGACCTATTCAGTTCATAAGCAGAACATCGAGCTGCTTCCCCCCACAAGAACTTGGGGATGCCAGAATCTGATACCTTAGTACGCATCATATCTAATAGCGTCCTATTCATTCTTTCACTCTTTCCGTTCATTTGAGGGCTATATGGCAAAGAATATTCTAATTTTATACCTTTATCTGAACAATATTTTTGAAAAAATTTAGACGTAAATTCTCCTCCATTATCTAAACGTAGCCTTTTCACTGGGACACCCTGCTGCCTTTCTAGTTCCGCTATATAATCCATCAGGTTTGTTTCAGCTTCGCTCTTCATATGGAGAAGTTTGACATGCACAAAATGAGTGAAGTCATCCAAAATCACCTGCATATACCTATGTTCTTCAACTGATTCAGGATTGAAAGGACCACATATATCAGAGTGAATTAATTCACCAACCTTTGAAGTGCGTTTCCTATTATTTGAAAAGGGCTGTCTAGTAGCCTTACCTTCAATGCATGCCGAACACTTCTTGTCACTATAGGGTAATCCTATACTTTTGAGTCCATGCCGATTCAAATGTCCTAGCCGTTTATGCCACAAATCTCCATCCGTAGCACTTGAAATGTTGCACTTGACTTGATTATCACTGGGTTCATCAAACGTAAATATGTACAATCCATTCACTCGTGGACAACTCAGCTTAAACTTTCTTCCACAGATTTTCATCTCCTTAGAATCTGTAATCACTTTTAAGCCTTTTGAGGTAACTGCACTCACTGATAATAAATTATGTTTTAACCCGGGAACTATTAAACCTTTAATGTTTACAACCTTACCTTGAGAGGTTACTCTTAGGGTACCTTCTTTTCTAGTAAACATTTTATCACCATTAGCTATATGTATGGCGACATCATGATCAAGATTACAAACATTTGACAAAAGGGGTTCCAATTCTGCCTTAAAAAGATGGTTACTCGCACCTGAATCGACTAAAAACACATTGTTAGATGATAGTTTAATATTACCACAATTTAGGGCCACCATTACAACTTCTTCTTCTACATCTGCCGTATTTCCCTGGATTGTTCCTCTTCTTTTTCCACGAAAGCTTCTATTAAAAGATTTACTTCCACGGTTCTGCTTATTTTTGGGACATTGTGCTTTGAAATGTCTTTTATCCCCACATATAAAACAACCCCTCTGTGCTTTAAATGATACTTCTGATGATGATGCACAAGCTGATGACTTTGACTTTAACTTGGTATCTGTATCTAGAAGTCTGGCTCGCACAAAATCCATTTGGACTTCTAAATTAGTTTCTAGAGCTGTCACAACTGTGTTGAATTCATCTGGTAAAGACATCAAAAGGTGACATACCTTGTCTGACTCTCCTAGAACTGTGCCTTGTTCTTGAAGGTTTCGGATAATGGTATCAAATGCCAAAAAATGTTCTTCCATGTTTCCTTGAAGAGAATATTTCAGGCCCATCAACTTTCTGTACCAAGTCAATTTTGAAAAAGAGGTAGATCTGACAAAAACCTTCTTTAAAGCATTTATCATTTCCTTGGAAGTTTGGCAATCCATGATTATTTCCAGATGTTTATCTGAAATGCCTTGGATAATGATGGACTTTGCCTTCGAGTCTTTAATGAGAAATTCCCTTTTCTCAGCACTAGAGGTAGGAGGATCTGCTTCCAACACATCTTTTACCTGTTCTCTTTCCAAAATAGATGACATTCTGAAAAACCAGCTGTTAAAACTTGTTCCGACGAGTACTGGAACTCCTGAAGTAGTAACTGACGCCATAGTACCGGTAAACAAAATTCACTAATAAAATAATATCACTTCGCGACTACGCGTTGACACTATACACAAATACTATGCTCTGCACAACAATACTCTGGGCCCATAACCTATTAAAGTTATAGAGTATTAGGCAATGGAATAAATGAACCTTCTACTAGACAGCTTGTTTATTACTGCTATATATACAAACAACATGGCGCAGGGGACGCTACCAACTGGACTGAACTGTTTGTTGTTGGGCTGCTGTACACCTAGGTGGAAGTTCAGTGCCACAACTATCTTTACATATACAATCGATATTTAACATAAAATACGTAAAACTATTAAAAAATTAATTGAATTCATATAGAAACATGTGTTATATTAAAAAATATATAATATTATTATCTAAAATAATCAGTTAGTTTTATCTTCATTTTATCACTCTCTATTAACTTTTAAAAGCTTGTGTATGAGATAATTTTTTTTCCAAAATATTTAGCTTTCCAACGCTATATCACACATGTATATTACTACTCTTATGTTCAAAAACAAAAAATTGCGTTAAATTTTTTTATTTTTCATTTTTCTCCTTTAGTTGGGTATCGAATTCATTCAATTTATGTATTTACCTGTTTTTCATCAGTGGTAACAAGATAATGTAGTTATTTTTATAGAATTAACAAAATTAAGAAGAAAATTTAAAATATCGGCATTTAAGCCCTGTCAGACCATTTTAATCCAAATGAAACCTAAATGATATTAAAGCCCATTAAATTTTACATCGATATAGCGAGTTTAATTAAAATCGTCGGAACCGTTTTCGAAAAATCGAAAAAAGGTGTCTCTCTGGTAAGCTCATTTTGATGAAAAAGGTTTTGTAACGTCTCGGGCATATAGTTGTCTTAAATATGAAATTTCAGTTTCATAAGACTTACCGTTTCCGCCCGGGAGTTACCACACACACACATGCACACGCAAAGACCTTTTGTCGGGACTTGGTTATTTGGACTCAGGGACCCTAAAATCTATATTTCCGTTGAAAACTGGAATTCGAAAATTTTCACGATCGCAATACTTCCCCTTACTATATATAGTAAGGGAAAGTAAAAACACGCAAAGAGAAATATCATCTATTATTGGGTGGAGTCGTGCAACAGTTCAACATATTAATGAATGCTTCAAGCAGGAAAATCGGCTCATAAGTGAAGTCGGAGTAAGCGGTAAAAAAAGATTTTCTGTTATTGATGAACGATGGACTCTACGTCATGCAATGGAGTATTTTAGAAAGGATATGGACATTTGGAAACGCGTTATATTTTCAGATGAATCAAATTTTAATATTTTTGGATCTGATGGAAGAGTCTTTGTATAGAGAAGGATCAATGAAGAGCTTAGGGAAAGAAACCTTGGCCCAAGGGTGAAGCATTTGAGGTGATCGTGCCATGGTTTGGGGTTGTATGGCCGCCTCTGGTGTAAGAAATCTTCATTTTATTGAAGGTATTGGGTTGTGTCACATGAAATGTCCGTTTTCAAGGTAAAGGATTTTTATTAAAAATATGTTATGAAAACAAGATAATTTTATTCAAAGTATTTACCTTCTTTTTCTACATTTTTCCCAACGTGACACAAACTTTTTTTATCCCCGAACTGAAAACCCCTGAGCTTTGAAGTGAAACATAATCTTAAAACGCACTTTTCACTTGATCATCATTTTCAAAAAGTTTTCCTTTGACGAAGTTGTCTAAATTCCTGAACAGATGGTAATCTGTTGGAGACAAGTCGGGAGAATATGGTGGGTGCGGAAGAATTTCGTAGCCCAGTTCTTTCAATTTTTGCACGGTATGTTTTAAAACATGGGGTCTAGCGTTGTCGTGTAAGAGTATAGGACCCTTCCGATTTACCAATCCAGGATGTTTTTTTAATAATTTTGTGTGCATTTGGTCAATTTCATTGCAGCACGTTGTAGAGGTAATGGTTTCACCTCTAGGTAAAAAGGAATAATGAATTATCCCTGCCATGGACCACCGTACTGTAACCATCAATTTTTTGGTATGCAAATTCGGTTTTGGCATTTGCCCCGGGTTTCGTCGATGTTCAACCACTGCCCTGACCGACGCTGATTGTCATATGCGATCCATTTTTCATCGCAGGTAATTATTCTTTCAAGGAAAGGCTCGGTTTTTTGCCTCGCAAGCAAAGAAACGCAAGTCTCAAGGCGTTTCAATTGCTGCCTCTCAGTGAGATCATGAGGTACCCATGTATCGAGCTTTTTTACTTTCCCAATACACTTTAAATGTCTGGAAACGGTATATGCACTTGCATTTAGTTGTACTGAGAGTCATTTAACTGTTTGGTAGGGGTTTCCTACTACTGTATGTTTGAGGACATCGTTGTCTATTACGGACGGAGGTCTACCTCGGGGTAAGTTTTCCAAGTCGGTATCCCCAGCTGAAAAATTAGCAAGCCAACGGCGAATGGTCCGTTCATTAACACTCTCTTCCCCAAACGCCTTGCAAATATTTCTAGCGGCCTCAGCTGCTGAATGGCCGAGTTTAAACTCGTAAAAAAATATTATTCGAAAATCGCGTGTTTCCATGTTCATATTTGGAGGTATACTAAAAAGTTGGTAATTGATTGGGAAGCTAATGTTTATAATAAAAACGTAGAGGATTAGTAACTGTTTACTTTAAATATGTAAACATTCGGAAGAAAATAACATAGACCTGCAAAGTCCTTTGTTTCAGAAATTATAAAAGCGGACATTTCATGTGAAACAACCCAATACAATGGACGAATTTGTGTATTGTATCTTCCTGAAAAAGAATTTGAGAGAAAGTGCTTTCAAACTTAAATACAATTTTGTATTTACCAAGACAACGACCAAAAGTATTTTTCATATTTAACTAAAGAATCGTTCTAATATAATTTCCCTAAAACAATCAAAACACCTCCTAAGTCTTCTGATTTGAAAGTTATAAAAAAAAATCTCTGGAGTATATTGTAAATGGAAGTGCGTAGCAGGATGGCTAGCATAACAGCCTTTTATGCCAAAGGTCACGGGTTCGAACCCGCAGGTGTTCCTAGGAATTTTTAATGGGAGGGAAAAATCCTTAGTTATGCCGTCCTTTGGAGGGGACGTAAAAAGGTGGTCTCGAGCCTGTGCGATGTCAGGTACTCGTTAAAGATACCTATCCTTAAACGTCTAGAAGTCCTCACCTAGAACTTCTCACTAAATACTGACTATTTCAAAATTTATTTCTGATGTACATATGTACATTGCAGTCCGTGTATTTTTTATTTACAACATTTTTAATTACTAAAAGAAAAAAAAACTATATTTTGTTGTTTTTTGTTTACTGTAAATGGTGTTTTAATAACTGATCAATCAATCAAAACTGATAAATTTACATCTGAATACATCACTATAAAAAGACAAGATGAAATAAATTTGTTTAAACCAAGTCGAAACACAACGATGGCAGTACTTAAGAACAAGTTTAAAATAAAAAACAAAACAATTTTTTTTCATTTTATGTTTTTTACTATTAAAAAATGATAAACATTATAAAATTATTTTCGAGGGGAGATTGTTGCATATTATCTGTATGGCGTAATCTTACAATGATTTCTTTATTCTTCCCACGGTTCTTTACGGATGTTAAACGTGGCCGGTTTCTTTGGAGGATGATTAACACCTTAAGGATTTCGAAAATAAGGTACTGCGTAAAATATTTTGTCCAAAGAGAGACGAGGCCACTAGGGAATGCAGAAGGTTGCCCAACGCGTAATTGCGGAGTTTTTATCCTTCAAGTATAATTGAGTTGCTATCATCGCGGAGATTCAAATGGACATGTAAAGTTATTTACCTAACTAAAGAGTGAATTCCGAAAAAGTTGATATTCGCCCAACCAATCAGTAGGTGTTCGATAGGCAGGCCGAAGCGTCGATGGGAGGATTGTTTTTAAGTTTGATGTCGGTGATCATTGGACGAATCTATGTAGGTAGTATTTGGTGGTATCGAAATTGAACCTTTGGTTTCGATAGGCTTATTATTATTAATATTATTGCGATTTCTTAATAACTGAAGTCAGTTAACAGTTTTAATAATAATGTAAGATTACCATCATTAGAATTGAGAAGAATGCAATTAAATATTATGTTCATTATCAAACTTCTAAACAATAGCACAAATTCGGAATTACGTGGAATGATACCTATTAACGTTCCTCATCACAATATTAGGTCACATCTTCCTTTTAGAGTGTAATACCAGTCTAGAAATTATTTATTGCATCAGGGATTGCCTGAGCTGCTTCTTATATGTAATAATTACTGTGATAAAATTGATATTTTTACTTGTAAGAAAAGTGATGTAAAGAAATTATTTTATGGATAATTGTTGCCTAATCTAATATAAGAGACCAATTGTATTATTGTAAGTTTTTGGTAACTAATTATTTATATAAGTTTTTTTCCCCATATATTAAGTCTGAAAAATCTATGTATATAATTATTATTTATTTTTTATGTAATTTGTTAATTTTATATAATTTTATTTTTAGTTACCACCTTATTGTTTTGTAATGAAAACATGTTATATTTTACTTTGTTTGCTTACCTGATTGAATATTTTATAAATGAATATTCATATTCGTCTATTTTGTAAAATAAAATAAAAAATAAACTGTTTGTACTATGGTTACCATAAAACATGATCAAGGCATTGATTAAAGAAGAAGATCGAATTAACGATATAATTAATTAAATTCAAGATGATGATTATATTTTGGCTAGTTGATCGAGTGGACCACTTGATTTAATTATCAGTTTTTGTTTGAGATGAGCGAACAGTCAAGTCAAAAGTTTATCATTAAACTACTCATAACTGAATGCTATCTTATTAACCGAGAGATAACACATATAAATACTAGATGCAAAACGATAACCGGTGTGTTTTGAGTTAGACTCAGTCAAGTGTTGGCGACAATGGGCTTCTTCTTTCCCGGTTCAGACTTTTTAATAATTACAGCTGTGATCTTTTACCTTTTGTATCGTTATGCCACATCGACTTACACCTTCTGGGCCGACCGAAATGTCCCATTCATCAAGCCTGTACCATTCTTCGGTAACTTGTGGCACAGGTTAATCCGAAAGACTACGATGATAGAAGACCAACAGAAGACGTACAACTTCTTCGGTGACAATAGGTACGGTGGTACTTATGTGTTTCGAAAGCCCAACATATTCATAAAGGATCCGCAATTGGTAGAACAGGTATATTACAACCCTTATATACAGTCTTAATGTAATATAATAATTTTGGTTTATTATTTTTAATAATGAACCTTTGTAATCGACCAAAAAAAAAAAATTAACCTTCCTCAAAATTTGAGAGCTTATGTTTTAAGATGCGTAGGCTTCGAATAACGAATTAAAAAAAATTCCGTTTCTCCTAATTATAAATAAATAAATACCATTGAAATTGGTAAACAACTAAAGGAGACGTGTTTTTTCTGTACCTATATATGATAAAATAACTTTACTCTTATTAAACTTAATTAATTTATTGCTTGTTTAAGATATATTTTTATCGTTGGCAGGTGCTGATCAAAGACTTCTCCACGTTTTACAATCGAGTCTCGATCCCAGACCGGGAGATCCACCCCTCAACAGAGATCTTCTGACACTCCAGGACGCCCCGTGGAAGATGCTGAGGTCCAAGCTAACTCCGACCTTCAGTTCCGGCAAGCTCAAGGTCATCCATGAGGAATTGCTCACTTCCTGCGATGAGCTGACGAAGCACCTGTCTTCCTACGCAGATACCGGTGAGCCCCTCGATGCGAAGACGATTATGTCCAGGTTCATCCTCTACTCCATTGGGTCGATCGCCTTAGGTATCAAGCTCGACACCCTCAACGACCCCAACTGCCAGTTCGGGAAGGTGGCGGAGGGCGTCTTCAAGATTACTTTCTTGAAGGGACTCACAGAATTTCTGAAGATGGGTTTCCCCGCGCTCGGGAATGTGGTGAATGCTGTTGGGAAATGGTTCGGGATGGACGGATCCGATACTGTAAGTACAATATACACAAACAATCTCTCTTTTTACTTTCTCTTACTATATTAGTAAGGAAAAGTATTGCGATCGTGAAAATTTTTGAATTCAAGTTTTTAACGGAAATACACGTTTTAGGAACTCCTGAGTCCAAATAACCAAGTCCCGCAAAAAGGTCTGTGTGTGTGTGTGGTGTGGTTAACTCCCGGACGGAAAAAAAAATGTTCTATGAAACTGAAATTTAATATTTAAGACAACCATACGCCCGAGATGTTACAAAATCTTTTTAATCAAAATCAGCTTAACAGAAGTGCCACTTTATACTATGCATTTTGCACCTTTTTGCGATTTTCTCAATAACGGTTCCGACGATTTTGTTTAAACTCGCTATATCGATGTAAAATTCAAGAGGCTTTAATATCATTTAGGTTTAATTCTGATTAAAATAGACTGACAGGGCTTAAATGCCGACATTTTAAATTTTCTTTCTCTAAAGTACCTTTAATTTTGTTGATTCTATAAAAATAACTATATTATCTTGTTACCATTGATTAAAAACAGGTAATATATAAATATATTGAATTCGATACCCAACTAAAGAAGAAAACAGAAAAAATATTTTTTTAATGCAATTTGTTTCGTTTTTGAAATAAGTACAGTAATATACATGTATGATATACCGTTGGAAAGCTAAAGATTTTAGAAAAAATATCATCTCATACACAACTTTTTAAAAGTTAATAGAGCGTGATAAAAAGCCGATAAAACTAAGCGATTGTTTTAGATAATAATATAATTGATTTTTTAATAAAACTCATGTTTCTGTAAAAATTCAATTTAATCAATTCTTTAATAGTTTTACTAATTTTTATCTCTAACTGTATTTGAAAATTCTTCAATTGATTTTAACAACGGAGGGAAGTGAAGTCGTGTGTTGCCCGCACCAGATTTTTTTTTAGATGGTCCAAGTGTAAGCAGAAGTAAGAGTTTACTCAATTTGAGCAGATTCTCCTTGAAAAAATAACAGCCATTTACATAGGGCACTGTGAACTAAGGTTTAACATGTTCAGAGTTAGACTTTCATGTACATTACTGCGTAGATTCTGTATACGAGATGAAACATCTTTTTAAATAATCTATCGGTGCGATAGCTTCTCCAAGGTCAGGTATGACCTCTTCAGATCTGACTGATTGGAGAGTCTCGTGAATAATGAGCTTATCAAACCTAACAGCTTTCTTAAGTTGGCAACAAACTCGTGTACTAATTTATATAAATATATTACGGAGTACAATACTATACTATGGAGAGCAATAGACCTTTTAGGTGCATTTATGTTATCGAAAAAAAAAACCCATAATGAATACCTTTTGTATGGAGTCCTGACTCATTATTCCCTCCCAATAAAAATATTATTGTCAATAACCATCAAATATGGAACCCAAAAAAGTTATCATCTACATCAAAAAGTCATTGCTTACCATTTATAAAACTACAATTGTTTGTTTTTTAATTCATTTAACGCCCCTTACGCAACTGCAATTAATCGAATATTCATTTGATGTCACGGACGGCATAACCAATTTTTCACTCCATTTGCAACTATTTTTCATCAAAGTAATTTGAAATAATTTTCCAATAAAATCTCGCAGACCTATGTGGTTAGTCTAGCTTGAAAGCAATAACTGGTATATGTCTGAGATGTTATAGCAACTTTTTCAACATTAGCGAACCAGAACAACCACTTTACACCGTGTATTTTTTACCTTTTAACAATTTTCTCAAAGAAGGCTATGACGATTTTGATAAAACTCGTTAAATTGGTGTAAAGTTTAATGGGTATTATTATCATGTAATTTCATTCTGATTGTTAAATAGTCTGAAAGGGCTTAAATGTCGCTATTTTAAATTTTCTTTCCTTAAAGTACCTTTAATTCTGTACATTCAAGAAAATTAATCATCTTCTTAACCATATTAACCTTGATAGCATTTATTTTTTATTTAATTTTTTTTTAACATCAGAACAGTATTAGAGATGTGTAGTATACCGTTGGAAATCCACAACAGTTCCAGGCTTCCAACGGTGACTAGCGAGAGTCGTATAAAAAACATATACTTCTTCTTCTTTTGCTTCTCCCTGTTGTGCCGTATCAGCGTTGGGGAGCGTTCAGCCACCGGCTCCAATCCTCTCTATTCCCAGCTAGGTTCCTGGCCTGGCGGAGATCTTTCCCTCTTCCTCTGCAAAGCCTGTCCACGTACTCCAGGTAGGACATCCTTGGTCGCCCCCGAGGCCTTCTCCCATCTGACACGTAATCCATAGTTTTTAGAGGATCTCTGTAATCCTCCATTCTAATAACGTGGCCGAACCACTTCAGCTGGCGGGTTTGCAGAATTTCCTTTAACGGCGCAACCTCCAGTTCCTGGCGTATCCGCTCATTCCTGACACGATCTCTTCTTGTCTTTCCGACTATTCTTCGCAGGAACTTCATTTCAGCAGCTGTGACTCTGCTCTCCTGCCTGTCCGTCAATATCCAGCTTTCAGCTCCATATAGTAGTATAGGCAAATATACTGACTTGAAGATATGGAGCTTAACACCTCTACCCACCTCTCGCTTCCCTACTACAGTATTGCATATCTGATAGTAGACTGCATTTGCCTTCATGATTCTATTTGATATTTCAGAGTCTACTTTCCAAGATTTTTCTATTACTGTGCCGAGGTAGGTGAAATCCGTAACCACTTCCATTTCCTCTCCGTTACAGTATATATGGACATCTTCCGCTTGCCTCCCCACTTGTAGAATCTTGCTTTTGCTGGTATTGATTTTCATTCCCTTTCGGCTAAGCTCTTCATGCCATTCAGTTACCGCTTGCTGTAATTTATCTACGTTGTCCGCCACAAGAACAATGTCGTCCGCGTAGAGGAGAAGTTGAATCACTACTGGGCGAAGGTTTCTACGGCCCAGGAAGGTCCTCTCCGTTCTTCTTTTACATATGGTGGCCACTTCATCCATGTAGAGCAAGAATAGCATAGGGCTTAAACAGTCCCCTTGTTTGATGTCCGTTAAGCCTTACTACTCCTTTTGGTTCTTGATATATAGATTTAATGGAAAAACATATACAACAATTATAAATTTGTTAATCGTGAATAAATAAATTCAATTATAATTTTACTTGTTTTAGGAAGCTAGAAAATTCGTCATGAACGTCGTGAAAGATACCGTGGAATACAGAGAAAAAAATAACGTCCAAAGGAATGACTTCCTTCAAATCATGATGGAGCTCATGAAACAAGATGCGAACAGCAACGATGAAAGTAAGTAATGTCCATAATAGATTTGTTCGTTAATGACTATATAATCTGAACAGAATCCTGTCCATTTCATGCCTAGTACCGTTTTCCGTCCTAAACCTCTACAGCCAGCTTTAAGGTTTAGAATATATTAACGTATTCAATTGATGTTTATATACTGGTCAATAACTTTGAAGGATGAACAACGCCTTAAGGTTTTTGAGAATATGGTTTCACGTAAAACCACACGGAATTATGGAGTTTATAATGGATATATAAAATTGTTAGGCTTATTGAAGAACGAATTCCCAATAGAATAGTATGTGTCAATGAAGCATTGGTTGATTGTGTTGAGTCTGATCTCGGAGATTTAGGCTTGAACGGTAGTCATTGAATATTTGATTTTGCAAAGCCTATTATTATTATTAGCTATATAAAGATATTTGGAAACTATAGAATAAATTAGTGCTATATTAGACGAAAGGTAATTTACAAAGCTATTAAGGACAGTTTTGCCTATCCAGGTTTAATAAGGATAGGGGTATTTAACGCGTAC
>CM041296.1:3210846-3249207 GCA_023052935.1 Piezodorus guildinii
GGTTGAAAAAACCTATTTTTTAACCCCAAAATTTTAAAACCCCAAACCCAAATGCTGCAGAAAAAAAAATTAAAATGATGCACACACCCAAAACAAGGAACTTTTCATTGGAGAGAGCTTTTGGGGTGTCATGAAAAGAAGATTTCCTTCCCTTTGCTAATGGTATTCAAAAGGGGCCCCAAAAAAAAGCTGAAAATTTATTATTGTAGTTTGTAGCTGTCCTCCACAACATTGCATTAAAAAACCCGGGGACATTTTACAACGTTCCAGAACAAGAAGATAAACTTTCCGGATGTTCCCTTTACCATCGAAATTGCTTTTGATAGTGATAAAAGCCATTCGCAGAGCACTTTTTAAACCCCACAAATTTTTCGAGATGAAAAGAAAGGGAATGATTCTGTAAAAAAATTGTAATGTGTGTTATTAAATCAAGTAACCTTTCTCTATTTTTTTTCAAGTGGAAATTTACTTGTTTGTTTTTATCAATAAAATTGTTTTTTCCCTATTTTTTTTAATATGTTTTTTCCCCTCTAATCAGAAAATTTGATTAACAATAAAAATAAGTTAATTAGAAGAATGCAAAATGATAATAAATAATTTGTAGGTTTCTAAATTTTAACAATAAACTTTAGAACGAGCCAATGTTTCGGGGACCTTCCCCATCATTAGGACTCACTAAAATACATCAAAAAATGATCAATTACTATTATAAAAAAACTTTTTATATACTAATTAAAAACATAACAATGTTACATAAAATTATATTTACCCAAAAGTCATTTAAAAATTAAAAAATGATTAATTTTTTATTAAAATTTTGTCAGTAATTTATGTCATAAAATTGTTTTGTTTCTTTAATGGATTAGGGTCATCCTATTTACTGTAGAAAGTACACCCTGATTTATTATTAAATATAGGTAATAAAATAATTAAATTATCTAGATTAATATTAATAAGAACATTTAGGTAGATACCACTTAAGTTTACAGACAAGGTTCCTTCCATGGGTAATCCAGATAACTGTTTATAGATATCTGTGTTATATTTAATATAATTATGAGAGAAGTTGGTTCAGGGTGCAGTCAATTTAACACACAATTAAGCGTAAACTTAATTTATTGGTGCCGACGTTTCGGTCTAAACTATAGGCCTTCTTCAGGGTGGCTGTGTGAGCTGAGAATGAGTCAGTCAACCACAATGTTGTTGTCAATCAACATTGTTGTTGACTGACGCATTCTCAGCTCACACAGCCACCCTGAAGAAGGCCTATAGTTTAGACCGAAACGTCGGCACCAATAAATTAAGTTTAAGCTTAATTGTGTGTTAAATTGAACACATGTTCCATTTTTTATTGATACTTGATTGGTCGCGATTCTTGTCAGTTTTTTTTTTTTTTTTTTTTTTTTTTTTTTTTTTTTTTATTAGCATAGTTAATTTCAATTTCTTGTAAGATATCAGAAGCAAAATTGACTCAAAGCTTTCAGCTCGACTAAAAATGTATAGGTATACACAAAGAAATAGTAATTTTCTGAAGGTACAAATAATGATTTGACAATATAAAAAGATTTATATTTAATTATATAAAATACAAATATAAAATTTCAGATGTATAACTAGAATGAATTCACTAGAACAGAATTGACAATAAAAATAGAAAATAGTCAAGAAGAGTATATAACTTAAAACATAAAAAAGTAAAGAAAATAAGTATTGCAGCTGTATACAAATAAAACATAAATTTTTAGTTTCATAATTAGAATGAATTCACTAGAATAGAATTGACAATAAAAATAGAAAATAGTCAAGAAGAGTATATAACATAAAATATAAAAAAGTAAAGAAAATAAGTATTGCAGCTGTATACAAATAAAACATAAATTTTTAATTTCCTAATCTCTCTCACAATAATCAGCATCTTTTTCCAACGCTTTCCTCTTTAATATTTCTTGCCTCAGCTTTTCTTCTTCTTGTCGTAGTTTTAGTTTTTCTTGTTGCAAAATTATAGAATTTATAACCTGCATCTCCTCCTCTCTTCTCATTTTCATTTTACAAATTTCCAATTCTATTTCAATTTTTTTTCTAACTAAATCAATTTTATTTTTTTTATTCTCAGTAAAATCTTTAACACTATCATATACATCAGCAATGGTTCGTTTTTTTTTAAATTGCCGATGGGATACTGTACTCGAGGATGGTGTACTGCAATTGGTGGATTGTGTACTGCAATTTGGAAGATCCAAATTGGAAGTTAATTGCTCTTCAGCAAGGCTAACAATTGGTAGTTCATGCGGATGTAAAATAATTATTTCTTAAATAATTAAAAATATTTATTCTTGAAATAGAATAAAAACACTGTAAAGTTCATTACTCCATTAAATATGTAGAATAAAACTGTCTAATAACTAAAACTTATAAATTAATAAAATTTTTAATAATTACTTTGTTTTAAATAGTTAGCCGAGGAATCGTATTCGCTAACAATGGGTTCCATTTGGGGTTTTAATAAATCTAATAATTTTGATTTGTTATCATCAATTTTCTGGGCAACTTGTGGCCCTCCTCCTGTCTTGTAAAACTGTACCTTAACAGAACATAATATTTGAAAAATAAAGTTCATTACTAGCTCCTTAAATATTATTTTATTCAATGTCTACAATTTCATGGAACTAATATTAATAGCACTTACCTTGTCCTCAGAGTTTTCCTTTTTAATTTTTCTTTTGAAGTTCATGTAAGCATTTTTCAACTGGCTAGCAGAACGTATGCCTTCTTGGCTACAGGCATTAAAGGCATCAGCTATCTTCATCCAAACTAAATGTTTTTCTTTTATTGTTACCCCGTCCGTTCTTTTATTTTCAATTATACTGAAATGTTCCGAAATGATTGAAAATAATAATTCTTTTTCTTTTTCAGAAAAGTTGTATCCTCTTTCTCTTTTATCCATTATAATAAATCACAGGTAAACACAAAGAATTGCAGTAACCCTACAAGAAGTGGAAGGTTTCACAATACAATATAGCTTCCTTGATAGTGAATAGATTATCTTAAAATGTTTCATTATTAATTCTCAACGGTCAACTAATTATATCCATTACAACATTAATATATATTTAATAGGCAGAGTAAAAGAATCATTTCAACATAGCCTTTAACTGTTTAAAGTGTTAGGAGTTGTTAAATACGTCACGAATATGATGAAGTCCCGCGCTAATTGATGTTAACTAACTCGGATTAAAAATTTGTTGGTGCAACTAGACAAAAACTTTAATCATGATTAGCTTTTAATCCGGGTTAGTTAACAGCAAAAGTTAACTTTAACATAGGCTGTTGGTGCAACCGGCCCAGAGTCAAGTAAATTGGTCCAATAATAAATAAATGACATATTTTTGCACTTCCTGTAAAATTGTCTTAAGTGGAAATAGTACCTTCAGGAAATCAACGTCATAATTGTGTTGAACAAAAAAGAAAAATAAATTAATCGAGGCATTTAGGCAGTAGACGATTATTTTCTTCATTAAAAGTTCAATCTCTTTAAATGAAATATCATAATTGTTGAGCTTCAGTTGGGGATGACAGCTGTTGGAAAAGTTGGGATTTGAATGACACAAATTGACTACATAAACACTTTCATTGCGGGCGTTGATGACCTCGGAGTTTTACGCCTTTAAGCATCAACAAACAAACAAACTTTCATTGTAATTTGTTACTTTTTAGCCCTAAAGAAGACATGGAATGTGGGTCAAAACATTGGTTCTAAAATGAATAGTTATCACAACTAATATATTAAAAATGCATACCTTTAAGACATCCCGAGTAAAACTTGATTCCTCAGCTAGATAAACAGCATTTACTTCAGAATCTTCTCCTGTGATCTCTTCATGTTTTTCAAATGAACCAAACACATCATCTGAAGACATTTTGAAATGTTGTTCGGACCTGTTGCAGCAAGATTGCTAACAGCAATAAAACTGTAAACAGTATTACAAAATAAATAATCATTTTTTTTGTTAGTTATATACATAATAGCAAACATTATTCTGCCAAATAAATTGTTTCTAGTGAATAATTTAATAGTTAAATAAACAATAACGAATGTATTTTTAGTGTGTGTGGTTGGGACCTAAGGCAAGAAAATACTTTATTAATAAAGTAGTGCTGCCCAAATATATATCGGGTTGCTCACAACACAGCATTCTACAACTTCATCAGAAATATTTTTTAAAAATAATTACAATATTAGGAGTAGTATTAATATAATTACCTTTTTACTTTCACTTACTATATATAGTAAGGAAAAGTATTGCAATCGTGAAAATTTTCAAATTCATGTTTTCAACGGAAATACAAGTTTTAGGGCCCCCTGAGTCCAAATAACCAAGTCCCGAAAAAAGGTGTGTGTGTGTGTGTGTGGTAACTCCCGGTAGAAAACGACAAGTCCTATGAAACTGAAATTTCATATTTAAGACAACTATACACCTGAGATGTTACAAAATCTTTTTCATCAAAATCAGCTGACCGGAAGATCTACTTTATACCATGCATTTTGCACCTTTTTACGATTTTCTCAAAAACGGCTATAACGATTTTGATTAAACTTACTATATCAATGTAAAATATAATAGGGTTTAATATTATATAGATTTCATTCTGATTGAAATAGTCTGACAGGGCTTAAATACAGATATTTTAAATTTTCTTCCTCTAAAGTACCTTTAATTCTGTAGATGTTATAAAAATAAGTATATTATCTTGTTAGCATAGATAATTAACAGCTGAATATGCAAGTTGAGCAAATTTGATAAACAACTAAAGGAGAAAACTGAAAAAATATTTTTTTAATACAATTTTTTGTTTTTGAGCATAAGAAAAGTCATATACATGTTTTATATACCGTTGGAAAGCCAAAGATTTTAGCTTGAGACAAGCTTGTAAAAATTAATAAAGAGTGGTGAAAAGCCGATAAAACTAACTGATTATTTTAGATAAAACATAATAGATTTTTTATAAAACACATGTTTCAATAGAAATTCAATTTAATTAACTCTTTAATGGTTTCATTCATTTTTATCTCTAACTGTATTTGAAAATTCTTTAATCAATTTTAAAAACAGAGGTAAGTGAAAGTCGTGTGTTGCCCACACCAGATTTTTTTTTTATTATTACTAAATTATATCATTATTTTCAATAATGAACCTTTGTAGTAGATGAAAAAAAATTAACCTCCTTCAAAATTTGAGGGCTTACGTTTCAAAATGCATAGAGCCCAAATAATGATTAAAAATAAATCCGTTTGTCCGCCATCTGCGGCATTTCTCCGAAACTATGGAATTTTAGATTCATTAAAAAAATAATGAAACAATTTAAATCCTGCCCATATAAACGCACATAACACAGTTATTTCTGAAGATAGAGAAAAAATGTATTAGTGTTTAAAAAAAAAAAAAAAACTGCTAATAATTATTAAAAAATATATATAGTTTTAAAATCAGTTTTTTTAAGATAGAGAAAAAATATGTATAGAGTTTTAGAGTCAGTTAAGTGTGATAATAATAATTTAAAAAAAAAGTGTAACTGTATATTTAAGTCACAAATTATAATATATGTAATTCCACTAAAAATTGGTTATTATTGAAGATATAGAAAAATTGAAAAGACTTTTGAGATCAAGACAGCACAATGAACAAAGAGAAGAAAAAGAAAAAATCTTATATGGTCAAGCTACAACTTATAAAAGATGTGACACCCTGATAACTCCATTATTATTGATGATAGAGAAAAAATATAAGGTATTCTGGAATCAGGAAGTTTTATTTAATGAAAATTGAAATAAAAGAAAAAATTAGGAAATAGTAATGCAGTCTAATATAAATTCTTATGGTTTATTATTTTCAATAATAAACCTTTGCAATCAACCAAAAATAAAAAAAATTACCTCTCTTCAAAATTTGAGGGCTTACGTTTCAAGATGCGTAGAACACGAATAACGAAAAAAAAAATTGGTTTCTCCTAATTAATAAATATCAAAAATTCGTATTTTTTGCTTTTGGTGTTATATCATAGAGAATCAAAAAATTTCCTGCAAAATGAAAAAAGAATTATTGAAACTGGTTAAGAACTAGCAGAGATAAAGCATATTGAAATTAGCCGTGGTGATATGCCATTTTCCTTTGAATTATTTATTGCTTTTAATATTACTTACTTGCCTATCTACAGCTTTATAAACAGTTATACTTTAATATTGTTATTTGAAAATAATAAACCATTGTGTAATAATTTACAGCGTATTTTTTTCCAATTTAGTTTATTTTTTTACATATAAAAACTATCTTAAAATAAAAACAGCAAAATATTTTAACATTAATCTTTACATACTAAAAATATATTCATGTACACATGCCCCTATCGGATACCATGCATGTGGTGATGGATGATACCTAGGGAGTCCAATATATTTTCGGTCATCTTACATCTCCAATAACCACACCGAGATTCTCTAAGAAGCTCCTCGTCGAGTTTGGCACAATTCCGCAAGCTCCAAACCAAAGGCCCATAACGTAGAAGTCTCTCTCACAAAAGCCCTCGCAGAAGTTCTTCTTAAGGAAAGAGATTCACTTATCATAAATTTCTCTATTTTCTCTTTCCAACTTATCCACCTAATCGAGGTCATTACTCTCGTATCTTATTGTAGGATCCAAAATTATTGCTGACTTCTTGGTCTTATGAAACGCTACAATGTCAGCATACAGCGTGGATCCATCCGAATCTATGCAATAAACCTCATCAAAGCAGGCAAAGTCTCTCTCTTTGGGGAGCCTCATCAAGTCATACTTGAATCGGTGGTGGCGGCGTGTTATGAGGAGGGAGTTGTTGGGATATTTTCCCACCACATGTGCTGGATTTTCAGGCTTTCTGTTGCATTTGTGACAGAGGGACCCAACATCTCTACCCTGTCTGCTGACACCTGGGACCCCATGCAGTGGTGCATAATAGATATTCAGCTTAAATGCGTTAGTCCATTCAGACCCCAAAAGTATTTGCTTTTCATAAATAAATGTATTCGCTTTCAGGGTCTCTTTAAAGTGCTGAACACCAATCCCCTGCAACCTACAGCTGGCTCATTCTTTGAAACAGTTTTCTCGCAGCGACTGCCATACAGCTTTCACATTCCGATGACCCTAATCAACCCCCAATCTCTCAGCATAGAGGTGTTTGCAGGGAGTCTGATGATGGCCTTGACACTCCTGCGAATCATGGTGTCAGTGCCCTCCAATATTTCAGCTTGGTGAGGGGCACTATTTGGAGTGGATAGGTAAGAGCCTGGAACAGGTACTGATTGACAACGCTCAACTTTGCTCAGGCTTGAGCAAGCATGAGGTGACAAAGTTCTAAGGTTTTAATTTAGCTTTGTCACAGGATCCTTAATTGAATCATAGCTCTCCCGAGAATAAGCATCCCAAGTCCTCTATTGTTTAACCTTCCACTATACTTTGGATGCCATCTCCATTCTCAAAGAAGAGAATCATTTTTTCCAGCTATCTTTGGTTTATAAAAATGCTCACACTCTTCATCATGTTGATAGAGAGACCAATCTCCTCAAATGTTCTTTGAATACTGCCGATAACTCATTCTGCAACCTCCTTGTCACACTCGGCAACTGCCTGGTCATCTGCGAAGCCTGTGAGGATCACACTTTTTAGGTCACTTTTTAATTGGTATCCAAATTTTTACGACCACAAAACACCATGACACGAGACTTTTATATATTATATTTAAATCTATAGCTCTGAAATATATACATCTAGAAAATAAGAATAGAATATAGTACAAAGGCATGTAGGAAAACTAAGCATTGGTAGCACTCCTAAAAATGCTCAGGTCAGAAGGTCTGGCGGCTATCTTCTTTTCAGAATTCTCAGAGAATTGTCAGGAATTGAAGATAAAGCAAGGACTGAAAGTATTGAATTAGTCATGGAAATATTGGTAACTGGTTCAGGACAAATCCACAAAATCGAAATGTACTTTAGAGCAGTAGTTCCCAGCAATTGTTCCCTGAGGGTCCTCGGACTATGTCCAGGGAGCCATTTCAGTAATTCACAATGTACAATGTTTTGCAGATTCTAGTATGCTCTGAAAGCCTGGGTCTATATTGTAACTTCTCTTCAGGATTGTTGTGAATGCGTGGGTGAAGAAACCTCCCAGTGAAGGCACTCCTTGCGTGGAAGATCTCTGCTAAAGAAGTTGGTCTCCTTGGTGGATTTTGTGGTAGTGTGTTTGTCAGTAATGTTTGTACCAGTAAGTTAGGATATCTAGTGAGTGAGTCGTAAAATTTCTTGTAGTATTTTTGAGTGACATCCATTACGATTGGTATGTTGACGGCTTTGTGTAATGATTTGTTGGATACATAAAAGGGACAGTGAGTCATGAAGCGAAGGAATTCTGACTGAAATAATTGTTTGCAAGTGTGATTTTTGGCATGAGCCCCACACCTGAGTATTGTAAGTCCATATAGGTTTAAGTAACATTTTATACATGATAGTTTGTTTTTAAGGTCAAGAAATCATCTAGGTATTGATAGTCGATAATTCAGTCTTTTTTTCAAGGTAGTTACATGTGACTTCCATGTCAGGCATCTATCCATTGTGAGTTCTAAGAATTTTGTTTCAATTTGTTTGGGTAACTGAACATTGTAAAGAGTTAGTGTTGGATAATCAGAACGTCTAAGGGTGAATTTTGGTTTTTGTGTTTATTTTGGCCAATAATCAATCCAATCTTGCAGTAAACTTAAATGGGTTTACACATTGTGTGAGGTTGTGGTAGGATCAGTACTCATTTAGTGTCATATACAGTGTCATCTGTATATGTTGGAAGTAGTGTGTCTAGTGTTTGTGGTATGTCAGAAGTGTAAATAGTATACAGAACTGGACATAAAATGCTGCCTTGCGGAACTCCCGCACAAACTCGACAGTAGTCGGAATGTTTGCAATCTTGGTTTACTACGAAAAAAACTATCCTTAAGATACAACCTAATTATTAAATTATAAGTATGTTGAAAAATTTAATTTAGTCTAATGGTTTGTTTGGCTTTGGAACCATCTTTATAACTGAAAACATCCATACTAAAGGAAAGTAAAATAGTCGGAGGATAGAATTATAAATAGATGTCCAGAAGATTAAGTCTTTCTTAGGAAGACGTTATACAATTTTATGGGTGATTAGGTCAAAACCAGGAGCTTTTCTGTGAGGTAAGTTTTTAATGCAAAATTTTACATCCGAAGCCTGTGCTTAAGCCTAGTCCATGTGTTGTGATGTTTATGGAGAGGGTTTTTTGTATGGTGATAATGTAGTATCTTTGTGTTTGTTGCATGAGAGTATTGTTACTAGTCTGTAAGTTACTCAAATATATAAGTGTCGTGTTTATATTATTGAATAAGTTTTCTCAGTCGGTTAGTAAGTTGGTTAAATAGTCGTTTGTCACTAAGATAGCGAGATCTTTTCCATTGGTTCAGAGCATGCCATTTTTCGACCGTATTTTAGGGGGTAAATACTGTTTTAGTCTGAATCAGATCTATGTGCTGATTGGCAGGCAGCATATTGTATAGTCTTAAGAAGTGTCTCTACAGCATTATCGATGTCTTCTTGAGTCTTTAAGCTAGTTTTGAGTTTATGTCACTATGAAATTCATTAATTATTATTGGTCCAGGAGTTAACGTAGGCATGTGGTTTGTATCATGACTTATTTACCCCCACTTTGCCTATTGCTTTGTGGTAGTGTGGTAATGGTGGCCTCTTGACTGTGCTTAAGGACAGGCTTAAGCAAATTATGATTATTTTTTTCAAGATTTGTCTTCGGATTTCACGGTTTGTCAACAAGCTTCTAAAATCCCTGACATGTTTGAAAAAAGCATCCAAATTTGCTGCCAAGTATGAAAACATACATCCAAAATTAGAGTAGTCAATACTAATGTCTATTTTAACATGATTGTTAGCCTGCCATATATAATATTTTAATATTTCTTCTTATTCTTTTGCTTCTTCCTTATGTGAATCACAGTGTAGGGGAGATCACAGCCACAAATTATATAATTCTCTGTTCTTTGTAAGGTTCATGACCCTATGGAGATCTTTTCCTCTTCCTCTGCATAGTTTGTCAATATATATTCGAGATAGGATATTCTTGGGCACACTTGAGGTCTTCCGCCATCTGGAACATAATCCATCATCATTTATCGGTCTTTACGTTCCTCCATCCAACTCATATGGCCAAACCATATATATTGGTGGATCTGTGAGATGTCCTTCAATGGGGCGACTCCTAGTTTCTTCATTTTACTTTTATTGCAAACGAAATCTCTTCTTCTCTCACCTGATGTTCTCAGAAATTTCATCTCATCAGCAAGGACTCTACTCTTTGTTTTTCTGTCAATATCCAGATATCAGTAACGTAAAGAAGTATATGCAGGTACACTAATTTAAATATATGTAGCGACATCCTTACCTACCTCTCACTTTCCAAGAGCAGTATTACAAACCTGGTAGTAAGCTGCATTTGCTTTGTTTATCCTGTTTGATATTTCCAAATCAACTCTTCCAGATCTTACTACAACTGTCCTGAGAATGTAAATTCGGTGATCACTTCTAATTCTTCTCCATACGAACAGCTTTCCGACATACAACATCTTGCTTTTGTTGGTATTTATTTGCATTCCTTTGAAGGGGAATTTCTTTTTCTCAATAGAAATGTTCTTGATGTTCTTTTAGATATAGCCGCCACTTCATTCATGCATATTAGGAATAACAGTGGGCTCAAACTATCTCCTTGTTTGAAACCTCTGACCAAGTCAAAAGAATTGGACTACAACCCGTTCAGCCAAACAACTCTCTTTGGGTGTTGATATATGGATTTAATGGCAACCACTAAGTTCCTTGGGAGGTTCTTAGCTCTGAGACATCCCAAATTTCTTGTCTAGGAACTGTATCAAATGCTATTTTCGGGTCAAGGAAAGCAAGGTTCACATCTATATCTCGGTCCCAAGATTTCTGAAGGACATTCCTTAAAGAAAATGTGTGGTAATTTGTTTTCCGGCCTGGTCTGAATCCCACTTGCTCATCTCCAATAAGATGTTCAACTAGATGGCTTAATTTCCCTTTGAAGAAGGTAGTATATATCTTGTATATTACAGGTATTAATATTTCAATATTTAATAAAGATATAAGTATAAACATATTTATTTTTATATAAATAAATGGGTATATTATAATATATACACAATGTATAGAATCAAGGGGGTCCTTGCGTTTGTATTGATTTGATAAAGGGTCTGCGAAAAAATTTTGTTTTGAACCATTGCTATAGAGGAAGAAATTTTAAACATTTTGTATTTAAATCATGTCAGATTATTTTAATGAAGATAAAACCTTTATGAAACTGAAGCCCCCTCAATTTTATAACATTATAGTAAGTTTAATAATAATCCTAAAAGTCCTTTTTGAGAAATTTGTAAAAAGTTGCAATATACAAAGTATCAAGTTTCTCTTCTGGTTTACCAATTTTGTTGAATTAGTTACTTTAACATCCCAGACATATACATGTCTTTAAACATGTAATTTCAGTTTTGTTCAACATTTTGTTTTCGAGCTTGACCTACCACATACATTCAACAATTAAAGGAACCCTAAAACATGTATTTCTGTTGAGAATGGGAAATCAAAAATTTTCATGATTTCAATACATTCCCTTGATATATTTCACATACAAACTTAAGTGGAAGTAAAAAGGGAAAAGAAAAAACAGTGAGGCATCTCTTATTACATGTGCCAAGCAAGATTTACTGCAGACCCACACAGAAGCGACACAGGTCAATAATTGAACCAACAATATGCCTTTAGAAGGAATAGAAACACACCAGATCTCAATGAATACAGTACCTTCAGAAGTTTTTAAATATTAAAAAAAAATAAGAGGAAGTATTCATTTTTTCATGGGAAATACACGTTTTAGGGTCCCACGAGTCAAATGACCAAATCCCACAAAAAGGTCTATGTGTGATAAGTCTAGCTTGAATACGATAAGTCATATAATACTGAAATTTCATATTTTAAAGTGTGCATGCCCGGAATTTTACTGCAGCTTTTTCATCAAAATCGGACAAAAAGGAGAGCTATTTTTCAACTTTTTACGATTTTCAAGTCAAGCTCGAAAACAAAATGTTGAACAAAACTGAAATTACATGTTTAAAGACATGTATATGTCTGGGATGTTAAAGTAACTAATTCAACAAAATTTGTTGTAAGCACCAGATTTTTTATTTTATTTATTTGTTTTAATATTTCTTTTTGTTGTATATTATTATTGGAATAGAAGGAACTCGATTATATATTATATTACATAACTGTTTTTCTTAACAGTAAAAATATAAAAAGTAATAATACTGATGTTACCCAACTGCAACGTTGGCATAACTATATGATCTCTTTTTTTGTATTTTGGTGAATGTTGGGTAATAATAAAATAAATAAAGTTCGAAATAAAAAGTTATTTTAATTAAATAAAAAACGGTAGGAAACACAATTAAAATGATGAAAAATGAGAAATAAAAAAAACAGGCTTCTTCTTTAGAATAAATTAAATTTAAAAAAAATGTTTTTTAAATCCACACACACAAAATTTTTAAAGATCCTACCACAAAACAACAAGGTACACACGATGCACACAATGCAGGTAATTGGTTGGTTACCTCAGTGTTGCAGGTAAAAAAATTAATATTAATAATTAAATTACTTTCCACCTGGCAACACTGAGGGACCTGAAAAAACCGTCGTGTAACCTCCGTGTTGTGATTGACCGTGCAACCGTTACATCACTTCCCCCCAATGACCTCGTCACAGAAGCGAACAGGGAGTCGGATGCGACGTCCTCTTCGAGTTGTTTTGTCCGATGAGGGTTGGTCAGCTTCTGTGGCGGGGGCGTTGTCAGTTTGTGGAGGTTGCTGTCGCGATGTAGTCGGTGGTGACGTGGCTGGAGAGGTTGGGTCTTCCAAGGTGTAGGCCGGCTTCAGGCGGTCCACGCTTACGGTCTTCTCTCCGGAGGCGAGCAGGATCACAAAAGTCTTCTCCCCTCTCTCGATCACAAGGTGAGGTCCAGAGTAAGGAGGAGTTAGTGGTTTCCTGGCCGTGTCATCTCGTAAGAAGACGTGTGTGCATGTCCTTAAGTCCTTCGGAGTGAAGGTTGGCCCTTGACTAGGTCTATGCGGGGCAGGCTGCAGGTGCTTCAAGTGTTCCCTTAGCCTACGCAGAAATCCATCAGGTTCCTCTGGTTTTGAAGTCGACTCCAACAGTTCCCCAGGAAGTCGCAGGGGTTGACCATACGTCATTTCTGCGGCGCTTGTGCAGTTGTCATCCCTAATAGCTGCTCTCAAGCCGAGGAGGACTGTGGGCAATAGTTCCGTCCAAGATCTTGAGGTAATGAGATGTGCAGTTAGGGCTGCCTTTAAAGTTCTATGCCATCTCTCGATAGCGCCGTTGCACTGAGGATGGTACGCAGTGGTCCGACATCGCCGAGTTCCTAGGAGGTTCAGCAGTTTCGAAAAAAGTTCGCTCTCGAATTGGCGGCCTTGATCCGTTGTGATGCGTGTTGGGACGCCAAATCTGGAAATCCAGGATTTGTAGAGCGCTGATGCAACCACTGTAGCGGAGATATCCTCAATCGGTTCAGCTTCCGGCCAACGGGTGTACCGATCTGCCATAGTAAGGCAATAACGTTTACCATCCGATGTCGGTAGAGGTCCGATTATATCGACATGAATGTGCTCAAATCGACCAGCTGGAGCGAAGATGCCGGGAGGTGAAACTGTGTGTCTATGGATTTTCGAGCGTTGACAAGCGATGCAGCTTCGGGTCCAAGTCGTTATGTCAGAATTCATATTCGGCCAGAAGAATCTCTGAGACACCAGGCGGCGTGTCCCTCGGATTCCAGGGTGGCTGAGCTCGTGAATCTTCTTAACGATGTTCTGACGCAGAGGAGTAGGAACATACGGTCGAGCTTTCGAAGTTGTGAAGTCACAAAGAAGTGGCTTGTTCGAGTGCGGGAGTTCGACCAGTTTCAAACGCAAGTTCGGGTTCCGAAGTAACTCGGGAATCAGCGGGTCTTCCTGCTGGGCTTCGACAATGCTCTCCATATCATCCGGGCTGCGAATTTCCTCTAACCTTGACAAAGTATCGGCCACTTTGTTTTCTTCTCCCGAAACATGTCGGATATCACATGTGAATTGGCTAATGAAGTTCACATAGCGAATCCTCATGGGTGTTGCTGTTCCGGGCTTCTGATAGAAGGCATAAACCAGAGGTTTATGGTCAGTGAGAATACTGAAAACTCTTCCTTCGATGCAAGGCCTGAAATGCTTGACTGCGTTAAAGATAGCGGTGAGTTCGCGGTCGTAGGTGGAGTATCCCTGTTGAGCTGCCGTAAGAGCTCTTGAGAAGAATCCTAAGGGTCTCCAATGTTGTCCTTCTCGTTGTTGAAGAACTGCTCCCATCGCTGTGTTGGAAGCATCACAAGCGAGAGAGACTTCAGCATCAGACGATGGATGCGCGAGTGTGACTGCTTCTCGAATGTTCTGCTGGCATCTGGCGAAGGCTTCTTCAGCTTCAGGAGTCCATTCGATTGGCGTTCTATCATTCTTCTTACTGTTGCCAATCAGAGCATGTAGAGTGCGCTGAACTTCTGCTGCCTTGGGGAGGCATCTTCTGTAGAAGTTGATCATCCCCAGAAAGCGTCGAAGATGGCCCTTGGTAGCAGGACGTGGAAATTCGGCGATTTCGTCGACCTTACTCGGGAGAGGTTTGATGCCCTGCGAGGTAACAAGGAAGCCAAGAAACTCGACTTCGTCCTTGCAGAACGTCGACTTGAGCGGGTTGATAGTCAATCCATGCTGGTCCAGTCGTCTAAAGACTTCTTCCAAGTGGGTGCGATGTTCTTCCTCCGACGATGAAGCTATCAGAATGTCATCCAGATAGACGAAAGCATACGGTAGGGCGAGAATGCTGTCCATCAAGCGTTGAAAAGTCTGCGCTGCGTTGCGGAGTCCGAAGCACATCACCTTGAATTCGAAGAGGCCGAAAGGAGTGATAACTGCAGTCTTCGGAACGTCTTCTTCAGCAATAGGTATCTGGTAGTATGCCCGTTTGAGATCCACCTTACTGAAGATTGTCTTTCCAAAGAGGTTGGTGTTGAGAGATTGGATGTTAGGAACGCTGTATCTATCAGGCACAGTCTGGGCGTTGAGACGGCGGTAGTCTCCACAAAATCTCATTGAGCCCTCCTTCTTTGTTACTATGAGGAGTGGGCTAGCCCAAGGACTACTTGAAGGCCTGCAGATTCCCTCATCTACCATCTTCAGGAATTCTTCCCTGGCGGCGTTGTATCGCTCAGGTGGAAGGCGCCTGGCTTTGGAGGTGACAGGAGCTCCCTTCGTTTCAATAAAATGCTTGATTGCATGCTTCGCCTCTTGTGGTACCGTAGATGGGCGAGTTATAGCTGGGTATTTGCGTAAAAGCTCATAATACCACTCGCCACTAGGTACAGAATAAACGGAAGGTGTGTTGTTATGTTTAAGACTGCCCTTGGATGTGAGACCTGTCTTGGCGTCTACGAGCTGTCGGCCCTTGAGATCGACCAGGATGTGGTGAAAGAAGAGGAAGTCTGCTCCGATGATCGGGTTGTTGACGTCGGCGATGATGAAAGACCACCGAAGAGGGCGACGAAGACCAACGTTAAGTATCTTCTTCACTTCACCGTAGGTCTTTATCGGTGTACCATTAGCAGCAAAAAGGGTGAAATTGGCGGGTGTTTTTCGATCTCGTCTCCGTGCTGGGAAGACCGATATTGAAGCTCCAGTGTCGACTAAATATCGTTCTCCGGTTGCCTTGTCCGCGACGAATAATCGGCGGTGGTTGATATCAGCGACGGAGTCCGCCTTCTCAGTCGCTGAGATTAGTTTCCCTTTTGCGATGGTTTCCAGCTGCAGGGTTGTTGGCATTTCTTAGCCTTCTCCCGGAAGTTGCGGTGGTAGTAGCATAGTTTACGACTTTTGCTACGCGATCGGTTCCGTCCTTGGTCACGAGATGTCGATCTGCTCCTTCTTAAGCTAGCCATTTCGTTTTGGAGCTCATTTATTTGCAGGCTCAGCTTCTCGAATTTCTCCTCAAGTTGAGTTGCGAAGGAAGAAGAAGAAGAAGAACGGGGTTGCGGTGTGTGTGTGGTCACCTGACTGACACTGGACTCATATACCTCAGCTATGCGGTCGGCAATCTCTGCCAGCTTATCGAGGGATGTTTCCGAAGTTACAGCCAGTGTTGCCTGCATCCTTTCTGGTAGTGCTTTCAGCCACATATTCCTAAGTAATTCGGGGGAAACAGAACTGCCTGCCAGCCGTTTTAATTCATTTAAAAATTGAGATGGCCGTTCCCCGTCGGCGAGGTGCTTGTCCTCCAATAAACGCCTAATACGCTGATTTTCGGACTCGGCGTAAGTGGAAATAAGCCTTTCCTTAAGGGCTTCATATGGCTCTGTAGGTGGGTTTTTCACTAAGTCAGAGACTTGTTTTAGAATTTCAAATTCTAAATTCGCCACCACTATTTGAAATTTTATTCTTGAGCTCACGACTTTTGATGTGGCAAATACAGCATCGGCCTGGCAAAACCATAATTCTGGGTCAGCCCTCCAGAATGTAGGGATTCTAATATTAGTATGTGCACTAGCACTTACCTCTAAATCTGCTGGCTTCTTATCCATCTTTTCCGTCATCACGTCGGGCTTCACCACTTTGGTGAATGTTGGGTAATAATAAAATAAATAAAGTTCGAAATAAAAAGTTATTTTAATTAAATAAAAAACGGTAGGAAACACAATTAAAATGATGAAAAATGAGAAATAAAAAAAACAGGCTTCTTCTTTAGAATAAATTAAATTTAAAAAAAATGTTTTTTAAATCCACACACACAAAATTTTTAAAGATCCTACCACAAAACAACAAGGTACACACGATGCACACAATGCAGGTAATTGGTTGGTTACCTCAGTGTTGCAGGTAAAAAAATTAATATTAATAATTAAATTACTTTCCACCTGGCAACACTGAGGGACCTGAAAAACCGTCGTGTAACCTCCGTGTTGTGATTGACCGTGCAACCGTTACAGTATAAATGAAAGGTAATAATCGAAACTAATAATAACTAAAAAAAATTAAATTGAAACTTTAATCCTGATTGATACATTTACAAAATATTTTTAAAAATCTTTTATAACAAAAACAATTCACATTAAATATTATCCTGAATTAACAAGATATGAGCCAAACTCACCAAAATATACAACACTATTGAAGTAATCAACAAAACTTATATGTGTTAACTGATACCAGAATTGTGAAATCACTTGCAACTGGGAATCACAGAAAGTCAAGCAGGGCTGCCAAGCGTCGCAAATGAAAACTTATTCTCACAAACTTTAATATTTAATTTTAGTTCTTTACAACCATGATCGGATAGTTTCGAAAACGATATAGCAAGGCAAAAATTTGGTGCGCGCAACACTCGTCTTTCATTTATCTCCGATGATAGAATAAGTTTAACAATTTTCACTTTCACTTACTATATATAGTAAGGGGAAGTATTGCGATCGTGAAAATTTTCGAATTTTAGTTTTCAACGGAAAAACACGTTTTAGGGCCTCCTGAGTCCAAATAACCAAGTCCCGCAAAAAGGTCTGGGTGTGTGGTAACTCCCGGGCGGAAACGGTAAGTCCTATGAAACTGAAATTTCATATTTAAGGCAACTATAAGCCCGAGACGTGACAAAACTTTTTTCATTAAAATGAGCTTACCAGAAGAGGCACTTTATACTTTGATTTTCTCGAAAACGGTTCCGACGATTTTGATTAAACTCGCTATATCGATGTAAAATTTAATGGGCTTTAATGTCATGTAGGTTTTATTCTGATTAAAATGGTCTGAAAGGGCTTAAATGCCGATATTTTAAATTTTCTTTCTCTAAAGTACCTTTAATTTTGTAGATTCGATAAAAATAACTATATTAACTTGTTAACGCTGATGAAAAACAGGTAAATATATAAATAGAATGAATTCGATACCCAACTAAAGGAGAAAACAGACAAAATATTTTTTTAATGCAATTTTTCGTTTTTGAACATAAGAGCAGAAATATACATGTATGATATACCGTTGGAGTTTAAATTCAATTTAATTATTTTTTTTTATAGTTTCACGTATTTTAATCTCTAACTGTATTTGAAAATTCTTTCATTGATTTTAAAAAATGGAGGTAAGTGAAAGTCATGTGTTGCTCGCACCAGATTTTTTTTTTATGTTTTTCATAAAAAAAAAAAAAAAAACTTTGATTTAATAATTTTGATTTGTCAAAATATTTGTGGTACGTTCTTTAATAAAAGTAGATTTTCCATGGACGGTCGTTTTAATAAGATATCCGAGGTGGAAAATTAAAAAAAAAAAAAAAAAAAACTACTGACGATGGACAATGATAATAAAAACTAAGAATTACATTTTAACCAAAAAAATATGGGGAAATTCGAAATTTCAGATATTGGTCCTTTGTCTCCCAAATGCATAGGTTTGCCACTGTGCAGCTGTCCCGTGATGTGGTAAAGACGAATTGGGAGGTAGATTTTTTAGTGAGTAGAAATCTCACACTGTTGTGTGACTTGACTGCTGCACTTCGTCTCATGAAAAAAATTTCCCCTAACCGAAAAAAAACACAAACATCTTCTTGCGCGATTGGTATTATGGAATAAGGATATCCTAAAACGTGTATTTCCGTTGAAAACTGGAATTCGAAATGTTTCATGATCACAATACTTTTCCTTACTATATATTTCATATATAGGTAAGTGAAAGTAAAAATTAAATTTGAAAAATACTTCTTTCTTTCTTTTTTTCTAATGGAGATTGATAGAAAAAGCTGAAAAATAAGCGATTGTTGCAGATATTAATTTCTATCGTTAGATTTTATAATCTAAAATAAATGCTCCCATCGAAACTCAATGTAAATCTTTAAACATTTTTGAACTGTGTCTTTATTTAAAAGTTCTTACAATATTTTTTAAATATTCCATGATGCAATCCTTTTATATGAATAGAAAAATAAATATAATAATAATAATAGGCTTACCGAACCCGAAGGTTCGATGCCGATACCACCAAACTTCGCCTGCACAGACTCGTCCAATGTTCACCGGTCAAGCCCAAGCCCCCGAGATCAGCCTTAATGCAATCCTCCCATCGACGCTTTGGCCTACCTTTCGGACGCCTACCAGTCGGTTCAGCGAATACCAACTTTCTCGGAATCCGTTTCTCACTAAGCCCAACAACTATACGCGCCCATTTGAGTCTCCGCGATGCTATTAACTCAATTATATTCACAGGGTACAAACTCCGCAATTCCGCGTTGTGCAACCTTCTAAACTCCCCAGTGGCCTCATCTCTCTTCAGACCAAATATTTTACGCAGTACCTTATTCTCGAAAACCTTAAGCAGTTGTTCATCCTTCGAAGTAAGCGGCCACGTTTTATACCAAAGAAATGTTATTTATTGCTCATACCTAACTTAATATATTAATTAATTTTAAATTTAGTTTTGTTCAGCAAATGTATGTATCTGAAGAAGTTTATTTATTTTATTCTTTTGTTTTATTGTATAGATATATTTCTTTTCTTTTTTCCTTTTCTTACTTCTTACATCTTATATGCTTCAATACACTAAAGAAAACGCATAATCCCACAAATAAAGAATAAAAATACAACTGGTTTCACCAATTATATTGTATATTAAGTCGAGTAAACAAACAGTCTATATTAGAAATAGAAGTCCCATCTATTTTTACTTTCACTTACTATATCTAGTAAGGGGAAGTATTGCGATCATGAAAATTTTCGAATTCCAGTTTTCAACGGAACTACACGTTTTAGTGTCCCCTGAGTCCAAATAACCAAGTCCCGCAAAAAGGTCTGTGTGTGTGTGGTAGCTCCCGTGCGGAAACGGTAAGTCCTATGAAACTGAAATTTCATATTTAAGACAACTATACGCCCGAGACGTGACAAAACTTTTTTCATCAAAATGAGCCTACCAGAAGAGGCACTTTAAACCATGCATTTTGCACCTTTTTTCGATTTTCTCAAAAACGGTTCCGACGATTTTGATTAAACTCGCTATATCGATGTAAAATTTTATGGGCTTTAATATCATGTAGGTTTTATTTAGATAAAAATGGTCTGACAGGGCTTAAATGCCGATATTTTAAATTTTCTTCCCCTAAAGTACCTTTAATTTTGTAGATTCAATAATAATAACTAGACTATCTTGTTAACGCTGATGAAAAACTGGTAAATATATACATTGAATAAATTCGATACTCAACTAAAGGAGAAAACAGATAAAATATTTTTTTAATGCAATTTTTCGTTTTTGAACATAAGAACAGTAATATACATGTATGATATACCGTTGGAAAGCTAAAGATTTTAGAAAAAATATCATCTCATACACAAGCTTTTAAAAGTTATTGGAGAGTGATGAAAAGAAGATAAAACTTACTGATTATTTAAGATAATAATATAATTGATTTTTTGATAAAACACATGTTTCTATATAAATTCAATTTGATTAATTCCTTAATAATTTCACGTATTTTTTTCTCTAACTGTATTTGAAAATTTTTTCAATGATTTTAAAAATGGAGGTAAGTGAAAGTCGTGTGTTGCCCGCACCAGATTTTTCAGTTAGAGATGCACAAAACAATGATACTGTTTTCGAATCATATGGAGACAATAGATAAACAGAATCTATCCGTTCATTCATAACAATAGACATAAACCCAAAGCTTACCCATCATTAAACGCACCGTTTCCTGTCATAAAAATATTTGTGCAATTAAGACTGTCTGGAAACTACAATATCAAATTAACATTTAACAATCTATATTACCATTTTAAACCCAAGGAAAACTGCACTCTATGTAATCTACACGAAAGAGAGGACTTATTCCACATTTTCATTCGATGCCCCATATACGCACCGTACCGAACCCATTACATCCCTAGAGCCTTAAATATGAACAGTACAAATTTTATCGCCCTGTTTACCACCGAAGATATTCAGGAATTAAAAAACATTTATTAATATACCAAACAATGTTGCCAAATTAAATCATTTATAATAAATTATTAGAATTATTTGTCAACTTTACGGTTTTCCTCATTACAGTAACCCTGCAATGGGTGCATTTATTTCTACGCGTATCATCTTGCGATACAACGCGTATTTTTATTACATAATATAAATTATGTTACAGAACATTAAGTTATATAAAAATAAAATAAGTTAAATAAAACTAATAAATATAAACTGATAAATTAATCATTTGTTATATCGAATTAACAAAATAATACTAACTAATTGACTAAACAAAGAAACCAGCAACAGATAATAAATAATTCATTTGTTATAACTACTTAACGAAATAATACAAACTAACTAACTAATTGAATAGTATTAGTAACAGTGAAAGTAAATGAAATAAAATTAATAACAAGTTATTGCCTGTTGCTATTTCTCTAATTCTGCATTGTCCACCCGGTCCACAAATTCATCAAATTTTGAAAAATATTTTGTAAGAAGGTCACACTTGGAAGGCGACCATTGGTCTCCGTTAAGTAGGACTGTTGAGATCAGTTTGTGTCTATGTTTGTCCAGTTTACTGCAATCGAATATAATAAGGTCGTATGTCTGTTCGCTTTTACCGTCACACTTACAGATTTTGTCGTCTGTTAGTTTGAATCGAAATAATTAACTAAATTGTTAAATTGTTAACTTTATTATATTATTTATCGTATTTCGCCGTGTTATGTAAAATAATATTATATATATTGGAAACTGTTATATTATTCATATATTGTCTTTGCATAATTTTGTTACAAGTTTTATTGTAATTCATTACTATTCAATGTACCTACTAGAGCTGATAACGTAGTGAATTAGAATATTGTTAACTCTTTTATTGAAATATTTTTTGTATTATATATTTGTTATGTAGCCAGCTCTATTTGTATGGGGGTAACCCTGAAAGCAAAAAAAAATTATTCATTCATTCATACTTCTTACACCATTGTAAATAAGAATTAATCATGATCATTTGGATTTTGGCCAGATACATTGTATACCTTAATTGTAACATATTTGTTGTTCTTAACGGACTATGTCCCATAATAAAGATTATTTTCTATTCTATTCAATTAATATCACAAGCAAAACTGAATAAAAAAATTAGGAAACATTTAAAGATTATACCTTTTTATGATAACTACTGTTGGGTAAAATATAGAGGCTGAGATCCAGTTTGTTTTCGTAATATAATACATTAAACATTACTGCCTTGTAAGAGCTTAATACTTATGCCTTGCCCTCATCTTATCAACCTGCTTTGAATAAATAAATAAACTCTTTATTATTCTGGGACAAGTCCCTTCAGAATAACATTTACATAATATATAAATTGGGCATCAGAGTCTTAGAATAATTAATTATTTATAAACAAGTTAACAAAAACCAATCCAAAATAGACATACGCAAATATATAGAGAATAAAATAAAATAGAGTCTTATTTAGTGATGGGCAAATACTCAAAAAATGTGAGTACTGATTATTGTAATCAAATGATGCTAGCTGCTGATTACAAAATCTACTCAGCTTTCCTCCTGATTACTTTCTATTTTCCTCTGTAATCAAAATTTTCGTACTTTTGAGTACTTGATTACTTTTTTATATGAGGTGGCCAGAATAGAGTATATTACATACATCTATTAAGTTAAATGCTATTAATAATTTCTTTAAGCCATCTTTTTGTTTCATATTGTCGATTATTTTAAAATTTTCATAAAAAATTGATAAGGGTAAATTATTATTAAGATGGTGGGTTTATAGATTATTGTAAACTCTTAAGATAAAATCGTTCCCAAAGGTTCATTACCGATTATACTATTAATTTTAATCGCGCTCGCTCAAGAATAGGTTTATTTTTACTTTTTCGTATTTATTCGATACCAGGCCCGGTAGCTGGGTTTCCAAAGGTTCGTTACCGATTATACTATTAATTTTAATCGCGCTCGCTCAAGAATAGGTTTATTTTTACTTTTTCGTATTTATTCGATACCAGGCTAGATAGCTTTGTTGCCGAGGGTTCGACACCGATTATACTATTAATTTTAATTGCGCTCGCTCAAGAATAGGTTTATTAAAAGTTTTCGAGTTTGTTTGTTACTATTCTAAATAGCTGCGTTACCAACGGTTCTTACGTTTTAAAATTATAACATTTCTGTATTTTATTTTTCGGTGTTTTGGCTAATAAACGTTTTATTGATTTTACATTCGTTTACAAAAACATTTATTTGTTTTAATTGTTTTGTGTTTTTTAATACTAATTTTTTATATGTGTTTTAGAGGGTTTAGTTAGTGAATGAGTTATTTTTTTTTTTTTAGTCAGTTGTTCTTGTGTATGTTTATTTTAAGTTTTTTTGTAATTTTTCATTGATCGGTATAATATAGTTATATTTTTAATGATGGAGTTTTGTTGACCGTAGAGAGTTAGATGAGGAAGATGGTTGGGGGTGCGGTCATAAATTAAAACCACACAATTAAAAATAAGAGTTATTTTTATTATGTGCCGACGTTTCGGCCTACAATGTGGGCCTTCATCAGGGCTAAAAGAAACAAGATAACAACCAATGTAATTAGACTTAATAATGCGTTAGGTATATAATAATAATATGACAGTAATAAATTATGGGAACATAAATAATATTAAATGTAAAATGATAATAAGATGACAATTATAAAGTATGGAAATAAGGTGACAGTTATAAAGTATGGAAATAAACAAAATTAAGATGATAGTTATAAAGTATGGAAGTAGACATAATTGAGATGATAATATTGTAATGAGAATATATAAATAGAGACTCAGTAAATGAAAAAAATGATAAAGGAAAAATATGTGAACAATTAAAATTTTAAATATTAACAATTATGAGTTGATATATGACGGTAATATATTAAAAACATAGTTAAGAGTATAGGTAATATATAAAAAAATATAGTCATTACAAAAGAGAAACAGTATGAATAAAAAATAATAATTTAAATTTTAAAATAATGTAATATTAAACTAATAATTATATGTCAGGATATGTAACGGAGAAATATATGAGTATGGAAAGGGGGAGAAAGAAATGGGCGATGAAAAAAGACCCTTATAAATAAGAAAAAAAATATACATACATGACGTGCAAGCGTTGCCTACGAAGTGATGTTTCTCAGTTTAAAAAACGCTCATTGCGTGGAACGGAAAATATGAGAACTAGAATGTCCGTTAGGAAAATTCCAAGAAGCTAAGTTATGTTTACTGATTCGATTGTTAAAAAATAGCCAAAAGTCATTACTTGAGAGTACTTGAGTTATTACTTATGAGTATTTGATAAAATTGTAAGAAATAGTGACGAGGTAAAGATTAAAAGATTTTAAGTAATAACGGATGACGATAATAAATGATGAATGATGATAAGGTAATAACGCATTACCTTAATTATATTTAATTTAATTATATACCTAACGCATTATTAAGTCTAATTACATTGGTTGTTATCTTGTTTCTTTTAGCCCTGATGAAGGCCCACATTGTAGGCCGAAACGTCGGCACATAATAAAAATAACTCTTATTTTTAGTTATATTTTTGGTTAGTATGTTGGTGATTGATAATAATCAGCTTAATTTTATTGACGTTTCGACTCAAACCATACTTCTCTTTCCTCTACTTGCCATATATAGGTAAATGGAATCAAAACTTAAATTGAATTTAACGAAAACATAATAACCTTAATATTTTTAAGTACTAAGTTCCAAATTGCGACTGTTTCTGTATAAACAGTGGAGGGGATTTACTTACAAAGACTAATATGTTTTTTTTTCCAATTAGTGGATTACTTAATAGCCTCTTATGCCCAAGTTCGCGGGTTCAAACCCCGCAGGTGACCCTAGAATTTTTTGAAGGGAATACAAAATCCATGATCAGCCGTAATTCAGAGGAAACGTACAATTGTAGTCCCAGGTTTGTGCGACATGTTTTAATCGTGTAGGTAAGTGAAACGTAAAAATGAACTTTGAACCGTCTTAATCTCTTGGATATAAGCATTATAGTAGTGTTACTATATCCTATAGTTTTGAACTTTGATCCGTTAATCCTTTAATATAAAAAGCGGTATAGGGTTTCCCAAGCTCTTGGACTTTGAACGATTAACCTATAACGATTAACCGATAAGTATCAATATAGATAATGAGCTTCATAGAATTTTGAATCTAGAATGGTTAATCGCTAAATTTATAGTGGTAAACAATGTAGAGGTTTCATAAAACTAAATTTTACAATTGGACGGTCGGAACTTTCAAATGAAGGACTGTGATTGGTGATTGGTTAGTTAATGAAAGGATGTCGATGTCAAGTACTTGTTAAAGAACTCTATCCTAATTAAACCTGGATAGGCAACATTTAGGACTCCTTCTGTAGCGTTGTGTAACCTTCTAGTTTCCTCATCATTCTTGGACAATCATGGACCAAGCATTTTACTTGAAACTTTTCTCCCCAAAACCGTGTACCGTTGAAATAAACAATAATACGTTAAATTATCATATTGAATTAAATACAGTGTAAAGTTCATCCCTATTACTACTTTAACACCTGCTAGCATAACAGCTTCCTATGCCAAAGGTCGCGGGTTCAAACCTGCGGGTGGCCCTTTAAAGAATTTTCTTCTTTTTCCAAGCCATGTTTAAAAGATGGAGGAACATCTCTTGGCCCTTGTTGCCCGTGTATTTAATCATTTCTGGAGTAATTTCATCGAGTCCAGCTGCCTTGCCTAGTCTTGTCTTTTCGATTGCATCTTGGAGTTCTTTTTCACTGATGTAGTCTTCCTCATCCCAAACTTGATATGAACATATGAATGAATAAATGAAAAACAACTTTCAAATCAGGAAGTTGAGGAGGTGTTTTTATTGTTTTCGGGCAATTATATAAGCACGATTCTTTTATTGAATATGAAAAATGCTTTTGGTCTTTTTCTTGGTAAAATACAAAACTGTGTTTAAGCCCAAGTTTGAAAGCACTTTCTGTCAAATTCTCAGGGAAAATTAGTGATTCAGTGGGACAATATTTCGCCACAAACAATTAATTAATTTTTAAGACCAATTTTTTATTGGCTAAAATTTAAAACTTTGCAAAAAGATTATCCTAATGGATGTTTATATATGATGAATACATTAATATAAAGCGAAAACTACGTAATTCCGAATACTTTTGACAATCCTATTTTTTTCGTAAATGAACGTTCAAACCGTTAAAAATAAAATGATGTCGTTATTTTTGAGTTTAGCTATTTTATATCTTCCTCCTAACATTATAAAGTGGCTAAAAACTCTTTAAAAACAGAAGAAATAAGTCCAAAGCAAGTCAACTACAGAATGATAGTGAATTCCGAATACTTTTGATACTGCTGTATATAGCCAACATCTAATTGTACAGTAGACATCAAAAGAGGTTGAGAATTTCAAATATCATCCACAGCTGTTTTGCACATGTTTTTGTTAAGTCATGCAAGAGTAAATATTAACTCAATTGCTTCAACAATCGCTGCAGGAATTCAATATTCATGCTTAGTCATAACTTCAAAAATGCTATTTTACATATTTAGATTTTTTCTATATTATAACTCATAGGAAAGGTTAGTTTACATGAAGACTTCTAATAAAGAAATATAATAATACTACTAAATTAAAATTATATATTGATTTGTGTTCAGAAACATAATATTAATGTTTGATTTTACTAAACAAAAAAAAAAAGCATATTATATATAATCTAAAATTTAGAGAAATAACTAGAAAAAATATTTTTTATAATTGAAATAACTAGGAAAAAAAAAATATGTATATATATATATATATATATATAATTTTGTTTGGAATAATTCGGGTTTTAGGTCATTAAACTAACACTCCTTCTTAATTTTCTTTATTTGGACGTTTCGATCCTCCGTCCATGTATACACATAGGATCCTTTTCAACACTGCAACAAAGAATTTCACTGAGCACCGGCACACCACTCAGGCTAACACAGTGCCCTGACTAGACTAATTTAATTTTTTTTAATGCAATTGTTTCATCGTTTGGCCACTGGATGGCGCTGTCATCGCCGGACGCTACAGTGGTTTCATTCTGACTGAAATAGTGTGACAGGCTTTAAGTGTGATATTTTAAAATGTTTTCCTCTAAAGTACCTTTAATTTAGTAGTTTTTATGAAACTCACCATATTATCTGATTATTAAATCTAAGAAACAGTGATATATATATGTTGATCGAATTCGATGACCAACTAAAGGAGATTTGTTTACTGAGAACTTAAATTTTTTTGTTTGTTTATTGTTTATTCGTTTAACGTCACTTTTATGCAACTATGGCTAATCGGACGATGCTACAGTGGGAGGCCTAAATTTTGCCTATCCAGGTTTAATTAGGATAGGGATCTTTAACGAGTACCTGACATCGCACAGGCTCGGGACCACCTTTTAACGTCGCCTCCGAAGGACGGCGTAACTAAGGATTTTTTACTCCCATTAAAAAACCCTAGGACCACCTGCGGGTTTGAACCCGTGACCTTTGGCATGGGAGGCTGTTACGCTAGCCACCCAGCTATAAGTGATCCCTTAATTTTTTTTTTTTTTTTTTTTTTAATGCATTTTTTTGTTTTTAAACTTAAGAACAGTAATATACATGTATAATATACCGTTGGAATGCTAAATATTTTAGAATAAATATTATCGTATACACACTTTGGTAAAATTTAACGGAGAGCAATAAAAAGCCGATAAAACAAACTGGTTGTCGTAGATAATAACATAATAGGTTATAATAATAATAACATAGCTGTAACCCTTGGCTTTGCTCGCGAATATTTTACTTTGTCTTTATTTAAATTTGCATAAATGCGTTTATGAGTAGTAACTATAAAAAAAAAAAAATATGTTGGAGCAGTTTGGGAATGTGGTCACAAAGAAACTACCAATAAAACATACTTATTTTATTATTTTCTTACTGGTGTGTTTTCTTGGTGGCTTCACCTTCAACCAACTTCTTTACCATATAGTCTAAACGGTCAACAACTACTCCATTGTTATAAGACGTATAAATTTTAAAAAATATAAATATAACATTTTCAACAATTACATTTATCCAACTTGTTTTCAATTGAAAATATTCCCCTTCGTTGGATCAATGTATTACTCCGATTACGTTACAGCTAAAATATATTGAGTAATTTTGGGTATGCCTACTTCTACTGGATCGCTACTATATATTTAACAAAATAAAATGGCAACTTATTAGACTAAAGTTAGAATTACGGTTGATGAGGAAAGTGATTTCGAAACAACTTAACCTATTACTATAATTAATCTATTATAACTATAAATATCTTGTTTCTGATATCGAGACAAATTGAAAAAATAAAACGAAAACTATACTTCTTTATCTTTGTTTGCGGTTTGGTGAATTCAATTTGATAAATAAAATAATTCAAATTAAAATGGCTAAAAATTACGAAAAATGTTTATAGTGACTATGTTGAATGAGGTTATATAAAAGAAATACAGGTAAATAGCAATGAACTACTCTGTTTATGATAAATAAAAGATTATTATTTCATGTCAGATATCAATTTTATTTATATATTAGTAGCCACATCCAATTATTCAATAACATCGTTTTATCTTTTAAACATAACTGTTGTATTTCATCATAACTCCTATGCAACTAATAACTCATTGCAAGTCATTCAAATGAGTACTTATAATTTTTCTGAAAACGTATAGTAATATGTATTTTATTATAACTGGAAACTATAATGTGAATGTATATTTTATAAATAAGAACGCATAGAAACAATCAACACACACTTATATTTGAATTAATAATCACATATGTGAATATAGGGGAAGGTTACTTACTGGGAACCAGTGTTGCCATAGTTAAACAAATTTTGTTTTACGTTTTAGAAAAATATATTTTTCAACCATTTAGAATAGTAATAAAAACTATCCTATCATTTAAGTTGGACCAAATAACAGATAATTACGAAGTTTGATCAAAGTCGGTTCAGTAATTTCAGATTTTATCGCGAACAAACATTGTGACACGAGATTTTTATATATATATATAGATTTAATAAAACACATGTTTCTTTTAAAATCCAATGTTAATAATTCTTTGATCATTTATTTTCGATTCTAAATTTGTTTTATAATTCTCAAATTGATATCAATAACGAAAGGAAGTGAAAGTCATGTGTTGCACGCACCAGATTTTTTTAGTACTTACCAAACACACCTTTTTGCTGCACTTGATTATTTTGGACGCAGGGAACTCTAAACTCAGGGGAATATAAGAATGATAATAAAGATTTATAATATAATGTTAGAAAACTAAAGATTTGAAAACAAATATTATCTTACACACTAAGTAGAAGTTAATGTAAAGTGTCGAATAGGGTATAAACTTAAATGATTATTAGACATAACTATTAGTTTCACTTACCAATATATTTTAGATATAGTTAAGTGAAAGTAAGTAGTTCATTGGCCCTTCTCCATACAAAGCCTCTACCATCAGATCCAAAAATATTAAATTTTGATTCATCTGATAGTATTATGCGTTCCAAAACTCCATATATTTTTTCAAATACTCCATTTTAATTTAATTGCAAAGACAGCTCTGATTTTTTACTTTCACTTACTATATATAGTAAGGAAAGTATTGCGATCGTGAAAATTTTCGAATTCCAGTTTTCAACGGAAATACACGTTTTAGGGTCCCCTGAGTCCAAATAACCAAGTCCCGCAAAAAGGTCTGTGTGTGTGTGTGTGTCTGTGTGTGGTAACTCCCGGGAGGAAACGGTAAGTCTTATGAAACTGAAATTTCATATTTAAGACAACTATACGCCCGAGACGTGACAAAACTTTTTTCATCAAAATGAGCTTACCAGAAGAGGCACTTTATACCATGCATTTTGCACCTTTTTTCGATTTTCTCAAAAACGGTTCCGACGATTTTGATTAAACTCGCTATATCGATGTAAAATTAAATGGGCTTTAATATCATGTAGGTTTTATTTGGATAAAAATGGTCTGACAGGGCTTAAATGCCGATATTTTAAATTTTCTTCCTCTAAAGTACCTTTAATTTTTTAGATTCAATAATAATAACTAGATTATCTTGTTAGCGCTGATGAAAAACAGGTAAATATATAAATTGAATAAATTCGATACCCAACTAAAGGAGAAAACAGAAAAAATATTATTTTAATGCAATTTTTCGTTTTTAAACATAAGAGCAGTAATATACATGAATGATATACCGTTGGAAAGCTAAAGATTTTAGAAAAAATATCATCTCATACACAAGCTTTTAGAAGTTAATGGAGAGTGATGAAAAGAAGATAAATCTAACTGATTATTTAAGATAATAATATAATAGATTTTTTAATAAAACACATGTTTCTATATAAATTCAATTTGATTAATTCCTTAATAATCTCACGTATTTTTATCTCTAACTCTATTTGAAAATTCTTTCATTGATTTTAAAAATGGAGGTAAGTGAAAGTCGTGTGTTGCCCGCACCAGATTTTTTTTTTTTTTATTTATTTGTTGAAATTTACAACTGTAATTTATATTACTAGTAAATATGCTAAAAGAAAAATCACATGAAACAGACTTGTAGTGGCCAGCGGTAGCACTCCAGTAACTATTTTAAACTAAAAGGGGTCGAGGCCATCTTCTTTTCAGACGCCTCGGAGGATTATCAGGAATCGACCAGAAAGCTAGGGCTGAAACTAGTTGGTTGGGGTGGGAATGGAGTTTGTCATAAAAGGATTGATATCTGGTTCGGGCCAAATCAGCATCATATGGAATATTTAGGTCTTTGTGGATGATTTTATTTGTGACAAAGTAAGGAGCGTTGAGGATTTTACGAAGGATTTTGGATTGTAAAGATTGGATACGGGAAGAATTCGATGGTTTAGTTGAGCCCCAAATCTCAACTCTTTAAGTCCATAAAGGCCTTATGATGGTCATGTAGATGAACCTTTTGTAGTTAAGTGGAAGGTCTGAGCGTCTGTCTAGTAAGTGTTGAAGTAATGGAAAGCGGCGAGCAGTTTCTAGTCGTTTCAGTCTTTTGTGCGGATTCCATGTGAGACGTTTGTCAAGTAGGAGTTCTAGGTAGCGGATCTGTTCAACAGGGACAAGTGGAATATTATGAAAGGATACTGTAGGATAGGATGTCATTGGCTTACGACGAAGGGTGAAGGTTATTTGGTGGGATTTGTTGGAATTTATTTGAATTCTCCAATTCTGACACCATATCTCAAAGTCTCGATGTGGGACTAAAGGGTTTGAGAGGCAACAGTTGGATCGTTATTTACTGATAACACACAAGTGTCATCAGCATAAGTAGAAAGGAAACTGTTAGGATTGGTTGGGATATCGGCTGTATATACTGTGTAGAGAATGGGTCCTAGGATACTGCCTTGAGGAACACCAGCGGACTGAGTAAAAAGAGATGAATAGGACCCATTGTTATTTATTTTGAAGGATCTGTCAGTGAGTTTGGACTGGCTCTGATCTTTTGGATTTTTTTACTTACGTACGACTTCTTCTTGCCACTCTTTCGTGAAATTAGTGCTATCTAAGTATTCTAAATAGTCTTATTACACACTTTTTTATTTGAAATGTTTTCAACCGATACTTCCAGTTTCAGAACCCCTGAGTTCAGGAATCATACCAGAAATTTTTTTTTTTTTGGCACTTACTCCGGCTTTACTTATGAATCTATTTTCCTACTTGAGGTGTTCATTAATATGTTAAAATGTTGCACAGCTCCTCTCAATAATAGACGCGTCTTTACATTTTTTAAAATTTGCAATGAAGATTACTTTGTCCCGCAATGTGGTATGGGCGCACGTGTTCAAAGTGTACTTCAGATTAAGTTCTATGGAAAACTAAAGAGCAGTTATTTATCTTTCATATAATAGAATTAGATCTGGTATTAACGAATTCAAGAATTCGGATTGCGCCATTTTGAAAAAACAAACATTACATCATTTCTACTTTGAGGTGTTTATTTACACTTCATTATTAGTGTTTAATGTTTTGTTTTTTTAGACTCAATTGTTAATATCTGAATTCGGATACCATTTTAATTAATACATAGTTTGATATAAACTTTTGAAAATTTTCTATGGTTATTTATTAGTCAAAATCGTTATCAAAAACCCTTTGCATCATTTTCTCTGTTTATGTGAGTGTATAGTTATCTACGTCTCTTGAGGTTCTGTCAATAAATAAATTTTGTTGGAACATTAAGTGTTCTGAAAACAACACTCCAGGTGTTTCGTGTTTTGTCTCCAACTGTATTGTTGCCGTAGCTACTGCACGTATTCTCCTAGGCGCTGCGAGCTGGAGAGCTGTAGCAACAGATAGAGCCAACTGGCGGAAGCTGTTAGAGGCCTTGACCTGGTTATCGGGTTGTTTGCGCCTACTATGTTATGTTATCTATATTTAAATTGATTTTAGCAACGGAAGTAAGTAAAAGTCGCGAGTTTTTTTTTTTTTTAAGCACCAGATTTTTAATCAATTCTAACAACATGAAATGGTTAATTGTTTTGAATCTATAAATTAAAAGGTACATTGGAGAAGAAAATTTAAAATATTCGCAATTAAGCCATATCAGACTATATCAATCAGAACGATACTAAATGATATCAAAGCCCATCTAATTTTTCATTGATAAAACAAGTTTTTGATAAAATCGTAAAAGGTTTAAAATGCATGGTATAACAGTGTCACTTCTGGTCAGGCGGGTTTAGTAAAACAGTTGCAGTAACATCTCAGACATGTACTTGTCTAAACGAAGGTCTGAAATATGAAACTTCAGTACTGTATGACTTATTGCTCTCAACTTCCTATGCGTTTCCAAAAGTCCATATCTTTTTTCAAATATTCCATTGCAAAGACAGTTCTGATCTTTCGGATTTTTACTTTCACTTACTATATATAGTAAGGGGAAGTATTGCGATCGTGAAAATTTTATAATTCCAGTTTTCAACGGAAATACACATTTTAGGTTCTCCTGAGTCCAAATAACCAAGTCTGGCAATAAGGTCTATGTGTATGTGTGTCCATGTGTGGTAACTGTAAGTCCTCTGAAACTGAAATTTCATATTTAAGACAAATATACGCCCGAGAGGTTACAAAATCTTTTTCATCAAAATTAGCTAGCCAGAAGAGCCACTTTATACCAAGCATTTTGCACCTTTTTTCGATTTTCTCAAAAACGGTTCCGACGATTTTGATTAAACTCGCTATATCGATGTAAAATTAAATGGGCTTTAATATCATGTAGATTTTATTTGGATAAAAATGGTCTGACAGGGCTTAAATGCCGATATTTTAAATTTTCTTCCCCTAAAGTACCTTTAATTTTTTAGATTCAATAATAATAACTAGATTATCTTGTTAACGCTGATGAAAAACAGTAAATATATAAATTGAATAAATTCGATACCCAACTAAAGGAGAAAACAGAAAAAATATTATTTTAATGCAATTTTTCGTTTTTAAACATAAGAGCAGTAATATACATGAATGATATACCGTTGGAAAGCTAAAGATTTTAGAAAAAATATCATCTCATACACAAGCTTTTAGAAGTTAATGGAGAGTGATGAAAAGAAGATAAATCTAACTGATTATTTAAGATAATAATATAATAGATTTTTTAATAAAACACATGTTTCTATATAAATTCAATTTGATTAATTCCTTAATAATCTCACGTATTTTTATCTCTAACTCTATTTGAAAATTCTTTCATTGATTTTAAAAATGGAGGTAAGTGAAAGTCGTGTGTTGCCCGCACCAGATTTTTTTTTTTTTTTTTTTATTTGTTGAAATTTACAACTGTAATTTATATTACTAGTAAATATGCTAAAAGAAAAATCACATGAAACAGACTTGTAGTGGCCAACGGTAGCACTCCAGTAACTATTTTAAACTAAAAGGGGTCGAGGCCATCTTCTTTTTAGACGCCTCGGAGGATTATCAGGAATCGGCCAGGAAGCTAGGGCTGAAACTAGTTGGTTGGGGTGGGAATGGAGTTTGTCATAAAAGGATTGATATCTGGTTCGGGCCAAATCAGCATCATATGGAATATTTAGGTCTTTGTGGATGATTTTATTTGTGACAAAGTAAGGAGCGTTGAGGATTTTACGAAGGATTTTGGATTGTAAAGATTGGATACGGGAAGAATTCGATGGTTTAGTTGAGCCCCAAATCTCAACTCTTTAAGTCCATAAAGGCCTTATGATGGTCATGTAGATGAACCTTTTGTAGTTAAGTGGAAGGTCTGAGCGTCTGTCTAGTAAGTGTTGAAGTAATGGAAAGCGGCGAGCAGTTTCTAGTCGTTTCAGTCTTTTGTGCGGATTCCATGTGAGACGTTTGTCAAGTAGGAGTTCTAGGTAGCGGATCTGTTCAACAGGGACAAGTGGAATATTATGAAAGGATACTGTAGGATAGGATGTCATTGGCTTACGACGAAGGGTGAAGGTTATTTGGTGGGATTTGTTGGAATTTATTTGAATTCTCCAATTCTGACACCATATCTCAAAGTCTCGATGTGGGACTAAAGGGTTTGAGAGGCAACAGTTGGATCGTTATTTACTGATAACACACAAGTGTCATCAGCATAAGTAGAAAGGAAACTGTTAGGATTGGTTGGGATATCGGCTGTATATACTGTGTAGAGAATGGGTCCTAGGATACTGCCTTGAGGAACACCAGCGGACTGAGTAAAAAGAGATGAATAGGACCCATTGTTATTTATTTTGAAGGATCTGTCAGTGAGTTTGGACTGGCTCTGATCTTTTGGATTTTTTTACTTACGTACGACTTCTTCTTGCCACTCTTTCGTGAAATTAGTGCTATCTAAGTATTCTAAATAGTCTTATTACACACTTTTTTATTTGAAATGTTTTCAACCGATACTTCCAGTTTCAGAACCCCTGAGTTCAGGAATCATACCAGAAATTTTTTTTTTTTTGGCACTTACTCCGGCTTTACTTATGAATCTATTTTCCTACTTGAGGTGTTCATTAATATGTTAAACTGTTGCACAGCTCCTCTCAATAATAGACGCGTCTTTACATTTTTTAAAATTTGCAATGAAGATTACTTTGTCCCGCAATGTGGTATGGGCGCACGTGTTCAAAGTGTACTTCAGATTAAGTTCTATGGAAAACTAAAGAGCAGTTATTTATCTTTCATATAATAGAATTAGATCTGGTATTAACGAATTCAAGAATTCGGATTGCGCCATTTTGAAAAAACAAACATTACATCATTTCTACTTTGAGGTGTTTATTTACACTTCATTATTAGTGTTTAATGTTTTGTTTTTTTAGACTCAATTGTTAATATCTGAATTCGGATACCATTTTAATTAATATATAGTTTGATATAAACTTTTGAAAATTTTCTATGGTTATTTATTAGTCAAAATCCTTATCAAAAACCCTTTGCATCATTTTCTCTGTTTATGTGAGTGTATAGTTATCTACGTCTCTTGAGGTTCTGTCAATAAATAAATTTTGTTGGAACATTAAGTGTTCTGAAAACAACACTCCAGGTGTTTCGTGTTTTGTCTCCAACTGTATTGTTGCCGTAGCTACTGCACGTATTCTCCTAGGCGCTGCGAGCTGGAGAGCTGTAGCAACAGATAGAGCCAACTGGCGGAAGCTGTTAGAGGCCTTGACCTGGTTATCGGGTTGTTTGCGCCTACTATGTTATGTTATCTATATTTAAATTGATTTTAGCAACGGAAGTAAGTAAAAGTCGCGAGTTTTTTTTTTTAAGCACCAGATTTTTAATCAATTCTAACAACATGAAATGGTTAATTGTTTTGAATCTATAAATTAAAAGGTACATTGGAGAAGAAAATTTAAAATATTCGCAATTAAGCCATATCAGACTATATCAATCAGAACGATACTAAATGATATCAAAGCCCATCTAATTTTTCATTGATAAAACAAGTTTTTGATAAAATCGTAAAAGGTTTAAAATGCATGGTATAACAGTGTCACTTCTGGTCAGGCGGGTTTAGTAAAACAGTTGCAGTAACATCTCAGACATGTACTTGTCTAAACGAAGGTCTGAAATATGAAACTTCAGTACTGTATGACTTATTGCTCTCAACTTCCTATGCGTTTCCAAAAGTCCATATCTTTTTTCAAATATTCCATTGCAAAGACAGTTCTGATCTTTCGGATTTTTACTTTCACTTACTATATATAGTAAGGGGAAGTATTGCGATCGTGAAAATTTTATAATTCCAGTTTTCAACGGAAATACACATTTTAGGTTCTCCTGAGTCCAAATAACCAAGTCCGGCAAAAAGGTCTATGTGTATGTGTGTCCATGTGTGGTAACTGTAAGTCCTATGAAACTGAAATTTCATATTTAAGACAAATATACGCCCGAGAGGTTACAAAATCTTTTTCATCAAAATTAGCTAGCCAGAAGAGCCACTTTATACCAAGCATTTTGCACCTTTTTTCGATTTTCTCGAAAACGGTTCCGACGATTTTGATTAAGCTCGCTATGTCGATGTAAAGTTAAATAGGCTTTAATATCATGTAGGTTTCATTCTGATTAAAATAGTGTGACATGGCTTAAATGCCGATATTTCAAAATGTCTTCCTCTAAAGTACCTTTAATTTTGTAGATTCTATAAAAATAACCACATGATCTTGTTAGCATTGATAAATAACAGCTAAATATGCAAGTTGTGCGAATTTGAAAAAACAACTAAAGGAGAAAACTTAAAAAATATTTTTAATGCAATTCTTTGTTTTTGAACATAAGAACAGTAATATACATGTATGATATACCGTTGGAAAGCTAAAGATTTTAGAAAAAATATTATCTCATACACAAGCTTTTAAAAGTTAATAGAGAATGATGAAATGAACATAAAACTAACTGATTATTTTAGATAATGATATAATAGATTTTACTTTCACTTATTATACATAGGAAGGGAAAGTATTGCGACCGTGAAAATTTTCGAATTCCAGTTTTCAAAGGAAATACACATTTAGGAACCCCTGAGTCCAAATAACCAAGCCCCGCAAAAAGGTCTGTGTGTGTGTGTGTGTGTCTTTGTGTGTGTGTGTGTGTGTGTGTGTGTGTGTGTGTGTGTGTGTGGTAACTACCGGGCGGAAACGGTAAGTCCTATAAAACTGAAATTTCATATTTAAGACAAATATACGCCCGAAATGTTACAAAACCTTTTTAATCAAAATGAGCTAACCAGAAGAGCCACTTTATCCCATACATTTTGCACCTTTTTTTCGATTTTTTAAAAAACGGTTCTGACGATTTTGATTAAATTCGCTATATCGATGTAAAGTTAAATAGGCTTTAATATCATGTAGGTTTCATTCTGATTAAAATAGTGTGACATGGCTTAAATGCCGATATTTCAAAATGTCTTCCTCTAAAGTACCTTTAATTTTGTAGATTCTATAAAAATAACCACATGATCTTGTTAGCATTGATAAATAACAGCTAAATATGCAAGTTGTGCGAATTTGAAAAAACAACTAAAGGAGAAAACTTAAAAAATATTTTTAATGCAATTCTTTGTTTTTGAACATAAGAACAGTAATATACATGTATGATATACCGTTGGAAAGCTAAAGATTTTAGAAAAAATATTATCTCATACACAAGCTTTTAAAAGTTAATAGAGAGTGATGAAATGAACATAAAACTAACTGATTATTTTAGATAATGATATAATAGATTTTACTTTCACTTATTATACATAGGAAGGGAAAGTATTGCGACCGTGAAAATTTTCGAATTCCAGTTTTCAAAGGAAATACACATTTAGGAACCCCTGAGTCCAAATAACCAAGTCCCGCAAAAAGGTCTGTGTGTGTGTGTGTCTTTGTGTGTGTGTGTGTGTGTGTGTGTGTGTGTGTGTGTGTGGTAACTACCGGGCGGAAACGGTAAGTCCTATAAAACTGAAATTTCATATTTAAGACAAATATACGCCCGAAATGTTACAAAACCTTTTTAATCAAAATGAGCTAACCAGAAGAGCCACTTTATCCCA
>CM041296.1:3249307-3273799 GCA_023052935.1 Piezodorus guildinii
CATAATCTGATGATGATAAGCATAACAAATTTTACGGAACTTTAGACTTTAATATAGAAGTAAAAAAAAAAACATATATATAAACGTACCATTACTGAGCCATGTCCAAGCATAAACTGAGGAAAACCATAAACATAGGTAGTATGGGAGGGGTTCGTGTAAGAACCCTGAAGGTTTTCCCCTCTAAGTGTAAATACTACAGCTTATCTTTGTTTTTAAAAAGTTTTACAAAATTATATAATGGAAAAAACAAAATAATATATCCGTATGTACAATAAGGCTCAACATTTTTAACAGAAAATTATAAACACTAGAATCTGAGGTATTTAAAAGATCCATGAGGTATATAATAAAAAATAAAATAAAATAAATAAATAACAAAAACAAGAACCAGAGGTGTTATAAACAAAAAGATAAATATACAGTAAATAAATAAAATATACATTACTCAAGCAATTTGTACAATAAAGTGATAGAGTTATAATTTAAGGAGACGGAAGATTTTGGCATACGAGGGAGAGATTATCTCATTGTCAGTTTTATGATTTACGGGTACTCGATCTTTTTCCATATGGATATATATAGCTTCGGATTTTGATTTTGATAATCCTGAAATCCTAGCCACCGTACCTAACTTCAAAAAGCGACTCCTCTCCGAAGCTATATATATCCATATGGAAAAAGATCGACTCTAATCGATGTAAAATTTAATGGGATTTAATATTTCGTAGGTTTCATTTTGATTAAAAAGTCTGACATGGTTTTTCTTTCTCTAAAGTACCTTTGATTTTGCAGATTGACTATAACATGGATTTATAATATACTGTTGAAAACACGTTTTAGGACCCCTTTATGCCTTTAAAGGTTACATCAAAAGTAATATTATAAGTTTTCAAATTCAGTATTGTTCCTAGGGTCACATGTGGTGTAGTGGCTAGCATAACAGTCTTCTATGCCCAAGCTCCTTGGTTCAAACATCCTAGATGGCACGAGGATTGTTTAAATGTAGTTACAAATCCTTGGTTATAAGGTACGTAAAATGGTGGACGCGATGTCAGAAACTCGTTAAAGATCCCTATCCTAATTAAACATGGATAGGCGACATTTATGAATCCCACAGTCACATAAAGTGGCTTTAAATGAAGAGACAAAATCTTAATTCAAAGTCAGACTTCCTTCTCAACATAATCTTTTCTTAATCACTTGAATGCTAATGGCTCTATAATAAGCGAGTGTTGTTAAGAAATATCGCACAAAATTAACAAATAAATGTTTTTACCGCTTTTACTTTCACATACCTATATTATAAAATAAATATGCTGTAAGGAAAAGTTTCACGATCATGAAACGGAATTTCCAACATAAACAAAGTTTCAGGGTCCCGAATGATCTGAAGTCCCGAAAAATGTGTTTCATATCATGGTTTGTGTTTCTAGTTTAAGACAAGTATATTCCTGGTATGCAACAGCAAACGTTATTCAAAATTTACCGATCAGAAGTGCCACTTTATACCAAGCATTCTGCACCTTTTTACGATTTTCTCATAAACGATCTAACGATTTTGATTACATTCGCAATATCGTAAAATTTAATCGACTTTCATATAATGCAGGTTTCATTATGAATGAGATAGCCTGATACTGCTTAAACTACTAATACTTATAATTTTTTTTCTCTGAAAAAACTGAAATTCCATATTTAACATGGGTATACATCTGAAGAACTCATGGCAAATATTTTACCAAGCTGAGGATAAGTGCCACTTTACATCATGCATTTTGCACCTTTTCACAAATTTCCCCCTAAACGGCAGTAACGATTTTGATTAAACTCGGTATATAGATGTAGCATTTAATGGACTGCAATATGGTATAGGTTTCATTCTGATTAAAATTGTCTGAGAGACTTAAATGTCGAATTTTAAAATTTTCTTTCCCTAAAGTACCATTCATTTTGTAGATAAGGCAATATGGCAAGTTGCAGATAAGGTCTATCGTCAGACTATTTAATCTAAAACACAAGTTTCCATCGAAACTCAATAGGTAATTCTTTAACCTTTTATTTTTAACTTTAACTTTACTTAAAGTACTTAAATTGATATTAATAACGAAGGTATGAGAAAGTGCGCGCACCAGATTTTTTTTTTCTATTGTGGGAATATCAAGATGACAAGATGGGAAGTAAAGCATTAATGACATTTTCGTGTAGCAGGTATAGTTGTTGAGAATTATCATGCATATATTATTGTATTGTATTATTAGTTTTACTTTCACTTACTATATATAGTAAGAGGAAGTATTGCGATCATGAAAATTTTCGAATTCCAGTTTTCAACGGAAATACACGTTTTAGGGTCCCCTGAGTCCAAATAACCAAGTCTCGCAAAAAGGTCTGTTGTGTGTGTGTGTGGTAACTCCCGGGCGGAAACGGTAAGTCCTATGAAACTGAAATTTCATATTTAAGACAACTATACGCCCGAGACGTGACAAAACTTTTTTCATCAAAATGAGCTTACCAGAAGAGGCACTTTATACCGTGCATTTTGCACCTTTTTTCGATTTTCTCAAAAACGGTTCCGACGATTTTGATTAAACTCGCTATATCGATGTAAAATTTAATGGGCTTTAATATCATGTAGGATTTATTTGGATAAAAATGGTCTGACAGGGCTTAAATGCCGATATTTTAAATTTTCTTCCCCTAAAGTACCTTTAATTTTGTAGATTCAATAATAATAACTAGATTATCTTGTTAACGCTGATGAAAAACAGGTAAATACATAAATTGAATAAATTCGATACCCAACTGAAGGAGAAAACAGAAAAAATATTTTTTTAATGCAATTTTTCGTTTTTGAACATAAGAGCAGTAATATACATGTATGATACACCGTTGGAAAGCTAAAGATTTTAGAAAAAATATCATCTCATACACAAGCTTTTAAAAGTTAATAGAGAGAATAATAAAATTAACATAAAACTAACTGATTATTTTAGATAATAATATAATAGATTTTTTAATAAAATACATGTTTCTATAGAAATTAAATTTAATTAATTTTTAATAGTTTCACGTATTTTTTCATCTTTTACTGTATTTAAAAATTCGTACATTGATTTTATCAACGGAGGTAAGTGAAAGTCGTGTGTTGCCCGCAACAAATTTTTTTTATTTATTATTATTTTTCTCTATCTTAAATAATAACCGAGTTTTGGTGGAATTATATCTATTATAATTGGTGTTGAATAAATAGATCAACTTTTTTTTTCTGTTTATACCGCTTTGCTGAATCTAAACCTCTATACATGTTATTATCAATCTTCATACATAACTGAGTTATGGACGTATTTAAATGTAAAAATTTAATTTTTTCTTTTCTTTTTTTTTTTTTATGATTATTCGCGGGTTTTTCGTTAAAAACACACATACAATTTTTCTTTATCTATGAAAACAAAGAAGTTATAAGTGTATATATAGCCAAGATTTCAATTTTTTTTCTTTTTGTTTTTGTATTTTTTGTTTATCGCCCTTTACTGATACTAAAACGCTATACATATTTTTCTCTATCTTCAAACATAAGTGAGTTATAGGCGTAATTTTTTTCTCTTTTTTTTATGATTATTCGCGGTTTTTCGGTTCAAAAATAATAATAAAAAAATTAATAAAAATTAAAAAAATAATAGTAGTAATACTAAAATGAAATAAAACTATTTAGTTGTTTCATTTACTGACCGCCACCCGGACTAATTCCTTCCAATAAAAGCAAAGGTGTATTGTGCATGATCAGGCTGTTTTCCGGTTGAGTTGACAATAACCTCATGTAATTAACAAGTCCACTAGTCAGTAGCTGATATACATACCTATTTAATAAGCGAAAGTCTGATTCGAGATATGAGGACATTACGAAGAAGACTTACAATGCTGGGTAGACCTGGGATCTCCGGCGGCTTCCTGGGGACCTTCGCAGCCACACCCGACCACCGAAAGCAGAAGAAGTTGAGGAGCAGGAGCCACAACATCTTCCAGGAGACTGAGGAAGACTGCCGGCTAAATTATTCATGACCCTAGGTAATGAATTGTGCAACACCTTCTCAATGCCACCGCCATTACCGCACGGCCAGTGTATATCAAGCATTACCATAATATTTATAGAAACATTTAATTTTTATATTATATATGTGTATATATATATATATTATATATATATATATATATATATATATATATATATATATATATATAAAAATCGTCCAATTTTCATTAATTTTGCCGCTCAAATTTTTTTTTCATGATTTTACTTTCACTTACTATATATAGTAAAATGGTCTGACAGGGCTTAAATGCCGATATTTTTTTTTCCTGTAAAGTACCTTTAATTTTGTAGATTTTGTAAAAATAAATATATTATCTTTTTACCACCGATGAAAAACATAAATATATTATTTGATCGAATTCAATATCTAAGTAAAGGAGAAAACTGAAAAAAAATGTTTTTAATGCAATTTTTGTATTTTGAACATAGAAACAGTAATATACACGTATAATATACCCTTGGAAAGCTAAAATTTTTAGAATAAATATTATCTAATGAAAAAACTTGTAAAAGTTAATAAAGAGTGATGAAAAGCCGATAAATCTAACTGATTAATGACTGAGATAATAATATAATAGATTTTTTAATAAAACACACGTTTCTATATAAATTCAATTTAATTATTTCTTTAATGGTTTCATGTATTTTAATCTCTAACTGTATTTGAATATCCTTTCATTGATTTTAAAAATGGAGGTAAGTGATAGTCGTGAGTTGCCCGCACCAGATTTTTTGGTTTATTATTTCCAACAATAAACTGTTTTAATAGACCAAAAAATTCCTCCCCCCTCGAAATTAGAGTGTTTACGTTTCAAGATGAGTATAATCTAAATAACGAATAATAAAAAAAATCCTTTTGTCCGCCGTACCCAGCATATCTCCCAAACTACAAGACTAATTTTGTTGAAAAATTCACCACAAAAATACTCGTCTATTCAACAATGATCCTAACACCTAGACGTTGATATCATCTGGTTATTTGAAGTGAATGAAACAACTAAATAGTTTTATTTCATTTTAGTATTATTACTATTATATTTTTAATTTTTATTAATTCTTTTGGTTTATTATTTTCTATTATGAACCTTTGTTTCATGAATTTCATGAAACCTTCATTTATGAATTGACCCCATCAAAATTTGAGGGCTTACCTTTCAAGAGAACGTAGAATACGAATAACGTTTAAAACATTTATTTGTCCGCCGTCCGCGGCATTTCTCCAAAACTACTGCAACGATGTTCCTGAAATTCGCCACAAATGACTAGGGCATACAAAGATGATCATAACACATAGGCTTTTATATCAGCTGGTTATTTTTAAAATGGCGGCAGATTAAAAGGGATTTAATTCAATAACTCGGTTATTTTTGAAGATAGAGAAAAAAATGTATTAGTCTATTTTAACCAAAAACCGGGAATAATTTAAAAAAAGAGGGAAAATGAAAATTTTACCCATAAATACACCCATAATTTTTAATCAGTTATTCTCCATCACTTAGGGATCACTCCATATCCATCTTTTAGGGATCACTTGTAGCTGGGTGGCTAGCATAACAGCCTCCTACGCCAAAGGTCATGGGTTCAAACCCACAGGTGGTCCTAGGATTTTTTAATGGGAGTAAAAAATCTTTAGTTATGCCGTCCTTCGGAGGGGACGTTAAAAGGTGGTCCCGAGCCAGTGCGATGTTAAGTACTTGTTAAAGATCCCTATCCTAATAAAACCATAATAGGCAAAAATTGGACTCCCACATCGTCCGATTAGCCATAGTAGCATTAAGTGACGTAAAAAAAAATAAACAAAAACATTCTCCGTCTTTCCCTAAATATAAAACCGTAAATTCTGGCCAATACATTTAGGCTGCAGCAGTTTTAAGTCAACCTCGTGGCTAAAAACGTGTGTTGGGAAAATCTATCTAATACTGGTTTTCTCATCATTGTCGTAATTGTTCTTTTGGAAATATTTGGAAAATAATTGAAATCTTGGATATATTTGTTTGAAAACAATTTATTTAATTTCCAGTCATCGCAACGTTTCAGCCTCTAGGACCATTCTCAAGCTTCTGTAATCAATTAAAGTTTTATTGCATTTATACATTTTCAACATTTAATTACAACACATAATAAATTATTTTAATAATTATGTCACCTACCATGCATATCCATGTTACATATCAATTTATTTTACCGCTTTTCAGCAGCGTCTTCATAATTTTTAAAAATATCATTTTTCAAAAAAACTTCTACTCAAAAATATCATATTATATTTCATCATCAATTAAAAAAGGATCTATTTATTCAAAAAAAGAAAAGAAACATTTTTATTAACTTACTCAACAGTTTTCGGCCGCCTTATAGGTGTTCTCGTTAGCGACTAAACTTGGGATGGGGATGCCAAAGGATTTATATATTTAACTCTGTAATAGCACTTGCATAAAAGATGTTGAGGTTGTCAACGTCTGTTTGTTGGCTAACTGATTTTTCTAAATATTTTGTTTATATAATTGATTCAATGATCCTCCTTTTATTTATGTTTTCTTCCTTATGTAGGACCGAGATATATGCATGATATATATGGATATGCATGTAGGTGACATAATTATTAAAAATAATTTATTATGTGTTGTAATTAGATGTTAAAATGTATAAATGCAATAAAACTTTAATTGATTACAGAAGCTTGAGAATGGCCCTAGAGGCTGAAACGTTGCGATGACTGGAAATTAAATAAATTTTTTCAAAAAAATATATCCAAGATTTCTTTTGTAGAACGACCTAATATTTATCGAACATCTAATACTGGTCATTTTGTAGATTAAAAATCGAAACAAAAACTAACAATTAGGTAAGGACATGCATTGTATTTTCTGTTTTAACATCTCCTTTTTAATTAATTAATAATTTTATAAACCACTTTCTTTACTATTTAGGTAATGCAGTATATGCAGTTAGACATCTCAATTAATATTTGTAAAATTAATTACTTCAAATTTACTAAAATTTTGAGACAATATAGTGTCTTACATAGACCATTGTGGATACTGCAAACTTTTAATGGACACAGAAATAAAGATGTTAAAACAAAGGAATGGTTTAGAGAGGGGAGGGATTTTCCTCATTACTGTGGTCCGAGAACCAGGGATTTTTTTGGGGTTTTTTTTTCATTATTTAACTGCTTTATGACAGTATTATTGAGACGTATTTAAATTTCTGTGTACCGAGAAAGGCTTAAATATGGGTGACAAAATTCCGGTTTTGGGGTATGCCGATGATCTGGTACTGCTAGGTGAAGACACGGAAACCATACAACTAAATACAAGTGTGTTAATAAAAACCGGTAAAGAAATAGGACTCGAATTTAATACCGATAAGACGAAGTATATGATTAGTAGCAGAAACGGTGTCGATCTTGGTGACATTGATGTATCAGGTCATACTTTTGAACACGTAGAGAAATTCAAGTATTTAGGTTCAATTATAACTAGAAAAAATGAAATCCAGGAAGAAATAAAGTTCCGGTTAAAAATGGGAAATGCGTGTTATTATTCAGTTGCTAAGTTACTTAGTTCGCGGCTTCTATCTAAAAACTTAAAGATTAGAATTTATAAAATATTATTTTTCCAACGGTTCTTTACGGATGTGAAACGTGACCGCTTGCTTTGAAGGATGAACAACGGCTTAAGGTTTTCGAAAATAAGGTATTGCGTAAAATATTTGGTCCAAAGAGAGATGAGGCCACTGGGGAGTTTAGAAGATTGCACAACGCGGAATTGCGGAACTTGCATCCTGTGAATATAATTGAGCTGATAGCATCGCGGAGACTCAAATGGGCGAGTAAAGTTGTTGGGCTCGATGACGAGCGGATTCCGAGAAAGTTGGTATTTGCTGATCCGACTGGTAGGCGTCCGAAAGGTAGGCCGAAGCGGAGATGGGAGGATTGCGTTAAGGCTGATCGCGGGGGCTTGGGCTTGAATGGTGAACATTGGACGAGTCTGTGTAGGCGGAATTTGGTGGTATCGGCATCGAACCTTCGGGTTCGCTAAGACTATTATTATTATTATTTTAATTTCACTTACTATATATAGTAAGGGAAATTATTGCGATCGTGAAAATTTTCGAATTCCAGTTTTCAACAGAAATACACATTTTAGGGTCCCTTGAGTCTAAATAACCAAGTCCCGAAAAAAGGTGTGTGTGTGAGTGGTACGAATAACGTTAAAAAATTTATTTGTCCGCCGTCCGCGGCATTTCTCCGAAACTACTGCAACGATGTTCCTGAAATTCACCACAAATGACTAGGGCATACAAAGATGATCCTAACACATAGACTTTTATATCAGCTGGTTATTTTTAAAATGGCGGCAGATTAAAAGTGATTTAATTCAATAACTCAATTAAAATAACTAAATCATATAATTGGTTAAAAATATGCACAAGAATCTGCAGTTTTATAGAAATCGCCACACAGTGGGCAATATGACCGAATTAGGTGGACGAAATATGAAACTTGTCTATATTTAACCTTTGGGTCCCAGATTACGGAAAAAAATATTTTAAAAATTATAAAAACTAATTAATTTTTTGACACGATTGGCGAACGCACAGTGGTCAAACATCAAATTTATTTGCTAAAATATAAAATTTCGCTATATTTTACGTTTGAAGTCCCAGAATACGGGAAAAATAATACAGAAACATAATTATGGCTCGGAGTTACTAAAACCTGCTAATAGATGTATTTTATATCATTTAAGAAATTATAGATTGTAAAAGTTTTGATTCGGAGTGGTGTGTCTGAAAAAAAATTATTTATCACCCAAAACTCAAAAATTCTATATCTAACTCAATATCTAAAGATTAGAAGGTTTGATGAAACAAATCCTACAATGAAATCCTTGGGGTAACTTGGGGTGTTCACGCCATATGTTATGGCCTAATAAGGTTTTTTCATGGTTGTTAAATTAAAAATTAAAAACTCCATAATTGTTATGATATTTATCATAAGATCATTTTATTGTATTAACCTTTATTTTTTATTTGGTTTAAAAATAGTCTTTGTGAATATAATTAAAAGTTTTTGCCAAGAAAGTTAAGAATAATAGAAGAGAAAGAAAAAAAAAGACGATCGTACTTCAATTGTTTTTATTACTGCCTCGTGGCGAGTCGAGTCTTAATGTAGCGTCTGAACGGTGAAGATGTGCCGTATATAGACCCAAGTCTGCTCTCATACTCCGTACGTTTGCAAACGTGTTTCCCCTTGGAACACGGAAGAGCCGCCCTGCGGTCATTTTCAACACTCAAGAGAACTTCGTCCAAGCCGCCCTGCGGTCGTTTTCTTCGACACTCAACTGGACATCTTCACATGAATATAATCTATCTACATCCATTATTGGAACATTTAATTTCTTAATTATCATTCTTAAAACTGTTTAATTTTGAGACCTATATTTTTTTACGTCTTTAAGCATTTAATTAAGTTAAGTCTGTTTCTCATATTTCTTCAATATTTTAATTAGGTTTATTTTCTTTCCTACATTTTCTTACAGCTGTTTAAGCATATAATTAGGTTAATTTGTTTCTTATATTTTCTTATATCAATTTATTAGGTTAATTTTGGTTCTTATTCTGTTTATTTGTATTTTAGTCTATTAAATGTATTGTGATTCGTCGTTTGCTTCCATTATTTTTATTTATTTTTTTTAATCTATACAATCCACTAATTTTTTTTAATAGAACCACCCTCAATTTTGAGTTATCACTTGGAAGTGCTATCAGCGTATACATGGGGGTTATATAGTTTTTCGTTATTGAATAGGGGCATACATTTACAAATTGCTAAATTACTCTACAGGTGAGACTGCAATGTATAATCAATAACGAGTGTTAAGTCATTAATATTTAAGAATCAAAGAACGTACTATTTGTTTTTGAACATTTTAATAACAATGGGTAACCTCAATACACATTCTAATAATATTTATAACATATCTTCCGATAATCGATACTGTCACATGTGCTTAGAGATATAACAGTCCTCCTCCGCTAATCGGCTCCCTCACATACGAAACCAGTCCGGTGGCCTGCGCTGCCTCGTAGATCTCCTCAATGGTGGGTGCTCATCATTCCATTCTTTATTCCTCGTACGATCCAAAGCTGGTGTCTTCGGTGAATTTTCTTCTTCTCGGGTTGACGTTATTAGAGATCCGTCTCTCCACGATTTACAATCCACACTGCGATGACTTTTCTTCCCGCATCAAACAGCCTCGAAGTTGTTTCAACTTCTCCCTAAAACTAGCCTGTACTGTGGGAGACCCTCTGTACAGTGATCGTTTCTTCTCCCTGCTCACTTTATTGACAGTAAAATGTGACCTTCTCATTTGTTGGCTTTCTAGTTTAGCAGTCTCTGTAGCAAGAGCTAAATTGACAGCATCATGGAATGTCATATTTTCACCCTGCTGTAATATTTTTTCTCTGATGTCATTATCAGTAATCCGCCGTACAAATTGAGCTCTTAAATGAGTTTCCATTGTGGACTCCTGACACTTTTGACAGGTGAAGTCACAATTATTGGCAATTTGCCGCAGATTAGCAACATATTGACCGATTGTTTCATCAGACTCCTGATGTCGAAGGACAAATCGATGTTGTTCTGCTATTTTGCTGGCTTGCGGTTACAGATAAGTTTTAAAAACCTTAATTTCTTCTTCATAAGCTAGATTTTGCGGCTTCCTAGGTGCCGCTAAAGAAATTAAAGTCTGGAATATTTTTTGGACTTAAGCTATTTATAAAAATTTGTAACTTACGAGTTTTGGAGGCTTCATCTGCACCATCAAGTCCTTTTAAAGCCAAGAAGTTCTCTAGCCGCAAAACGTAGGCCTCGAACGTTTCCTCATGGTCATCAAAAGGTTGAAAATTAAGCCCGTGAACTTGGTGTTTGGACTGTTCTGTAGCCGCAGTTTCTCGGACTTGAATCCGTTGAAGAGCTGCCACCAACGACTCGATAAGTTGTTCGGACATCGTGAGTTTAGAAGTGTAAGTCAACCATCCTCGTCGCCAATGTTATGTCATTAATATTTAAGAATCAAAGAACGTACTATTTGTTTTTGAACATTTTAATAACAATTAGTAACCTCAATACTTATTCTAATAATGTTTTTAACATACGTTCCGATAATCGATATTAACACATGTGCTTAGAGATATAGCAACGAGTATTGAAATATAATATCTTACCTGTCTCAGCAATGTCCATTGTTAAATAAAAGCAAAAATACTTTGCTCTAAATACACCTTGAACACAATAAAGGACCACCGATTAAAGGTAATCCCACTACCGGTTATTAGGCACTTGTGGAACAGGAATGATTCACTCATTTACCATTTATTAGTAAGCCCACGGTAAGGCGGGAAATATTAGTATTAATGGTCTTGCCAACTAACAATAAAAAGGTAAAGCACTTGAAAATTCCAAACATTTGAATTGACTTTAAAAAAAAACAGTAAAAAACACTATGAATTTATTTTACAATCTACTTTTTTGGTGCTCATTTATGTAAAAATAATTAAATAAGAAAATAAAATAAAAAAGATTAAATAATATTCATTTAATTGATGTAAGTTCTTCATTATTTAGGCATTTCCTCTTGGAGTAATGTTTCATCAATTCTCCAATCTCCTCAATCCAGATTCCTCCGATTTGACACCATCTTCCTCCCTATCATTTGGTACGCAATAGTTTCTTTCTTTATATTTTTTTACTATCAAAAAAAAGGAAAGTGAATTTAGTTATTGTTTATTAATATTTTCATATGCCTAGAAGGGTGCCTATGGTTGCTGTGGACGCGGCCAAATCGGCAGGCACGAGGAATGGCGAGAAGATTCCCCTGCTGTTGTAAGTCCACCATCTGTAGGTGAGGTAGTTGCAGAGGAGCTGGATAACTTCTGGCCTGTTGGCACGAGTTACAATCATTTTTTCTTTAATGTAAACAATATTTTAGAGTTATAGGGATCAAATTACTTAAATTATTGGGTTGTTTCACATGAAATGTCCGTTTTTTGAAATACATAAAGGATTTTACAGGTCTCTGTTGTGTTCTTCCAAATGTTTACATATTTAAAGTAAACAGTTACTAATCCTCGACCTTTGTATTATAAACATTAGCTTCCCAATCTATTACCCAATTTTTAGTATATCTCCAAATATGAACATGGAAACACGCGATTTTCGAGTCATATTCAGCAGCTGAGACCGCTAGAAATATTTGCAAGGCGTTTGGGGAAGGGAGTGTTAATGAACGGACCATTCGCCGTTAGTTTGCTAAGTTTTCAGTTGGGGATACCGACTTGGAAAACTTGCTCCGAGTAAGACCTCCGTCCGTAATAGACAACGACGTCCTCATCGAAAACCACTACCAAACAGCTAAAGAACTCTCAGCACAACTAAATGCAAGTGCATCTACCGTTTCCAGACATTTAAAGTGTATTGGGAAAGTAAAAAAGCTCGATACATGGGTACCTCATGACCTCACTGAGCGGCAGCAAGACCACATGTTTCAAAACATACCGTGCAAAAATTTAAAGAACTGGTCTACGAAGTTCTTCCGCACCCACCATATTCTCCCGACTTGTCTCCAACAGATAACCACCTGTTCAGAAATTTAGACAACTTCGTCAAAGGAAATCTTTTTGATAATGATGATCAAGCGAAAAGTGCGTTTTCAGATTTTGTTTCACTTTAAAGCTCAGAGTTTTTCAGTTTGGGGATAAAAAACATGGTGTCACGTTGGGAAAAATGTGTAGAAAAAGAAGTTAAATACTTTGAATAACATTATCTTGTTTTCATATCGTATTTTTAATAAAAATCCTTTACCTTGAAAACGGACATTTCATGTGACACAACCCAATATTTCTTTACAATTCATTCCTTTGGCCAAAATGGTGTTTGCAATCTGAATTATTGATTAATTATTATTATATCTAGGCCACCAATTCAAAAGTCGTAGGGATGGGTTATACGGATTGGTGGGCTGGAGTCTAAAATCTGTGAAAACGATTGGTATCTATATATTTTTTTAAATCATATGATATTGGAGCGGATGCTTCACACGCCCGCTCATAGGTAGCGCTAGTGGCTCCTGCTTAAGTTAAATGTAAGAAGACTTATTGCTTAATAATATAGGTATAGTGTAACTTAGTAACTACCACTGTAAATATCTTGGTTTAGTCTACTGTTTTATGATAACAAATAAACCATACGAGATATATTGACCTAGGTCCAAGACAATAGCCTGGTAGAGAAGCTCTCACTAATCAACAGATCGAAGAGCGATTCACAGCTCCGAACCATATCAAACAAAGATCTACAGATCGTAGAGCAACTCATCGACTCAGCGTCTTGTCGAGGTACATTATTAATGTAGAGAGAGGATTACAGAAGTTCTCGACAATGCGGTTTTAATTTAGAAGGGAGTAATATGGAAGTTGGTGCCCGCCGAGGCAGAAGCTCGGTCGCAACACCGGGATCAAGATTACTTTGCCAGATAGGGAGGGAATGGCGTTACGAAGTAATGCTTAGATAGGTAGAAGTTCTCGGTAGCGGAGAGGACGCCTCATAGGATGCAAGGGTAGAACTCAAGAGCCATCTTACGAAGGGGGTAGAGAAGGAATAAGGACAGAAGATGTTTGAAGAGAGAGAAATAAAGATAGGTCACACTTTAACAATATTATTAAACATTAAGTATTCTTATATTCGGCCGTGAGTTAAGTAGGCGCCACTAGGGCTGAGCATGTGTGTAGCATCTAATCCGAAGTATCATAGGATTTAAATACGCCCTTATTCTCTCTCACTACTTTCGTGAACTCTCACAATACATCGCTCCCACTAATGTTCACCAACCCATTCTCTTGCAATGTAGAACAACCTTAAAAATGGGCAAGCTTGGAGCACCTAGTTAATACTAGATACCGCTAGTGGGAGCTACATTTTTCACATGTTTTGGGTGCTAGTGATTGGTGGTAGGTTCATGTTGTAAATCAGCCTGTCGTGGAAATGTTTTATAATATTCTGTAACAGTATTCGAAACTGTAAGTCCAAGTCCTTGTAAAGTAATCAGTTTGTCACATAGTATAAGTGCATCCACACTTTTTCGTAGTATATTGGATTGGATAGAATGAATTCTATAGATGTTTGGAGGTTTTGGTAGAACCCCACAGCTCATCCCGGATAACATTGTAATGATAATGTTGATTGTTTGTCAAGTAGCCTGGATAATATGCTATGTTTTTGACCGGCTGCTTTTCTAAGGCAGCGGTAGCTTCAAAAACTTGCTTACTTACTATATTTAGTCAATATATAAACTATATTTAATGATACCATGGATCTCCTTTCCAAAGGTATCGTGTTTACCAATCCAATTGGTGGCATGCAGGATAAGATTAAAGTAAACAAGATTCAATTAATACATTACTATAATTATTAATTTATACATATAAATTATATTAACCCATTGCCTAGAACTCTGATTGAGAATACTGAGGGACATTTTACTACCTTTGCCATACAATATTACAAATAACGATATACCTTTGAAACCCTTAACCGGCTGGCGAAGGTTAAAACAGTCTTAGGTCCCCTTTCTCGGCATCATCCTCCAGCTGCTCTCAGAACCCCGACGGCCACCTCCTCTTCTTGTAGGTGGAACCCGACTCACTCCTCTTGAGGATAAAACTTGACTAAGTCTCCGGTTCTTCTCTCTACTTCTTGTCACCTCGGGTGGGCCGAGATGGAAGTGCCCCGGCTGGCGGTATAGCCTTTGTACTATTATTCTTATCTTTTCACCAATCTTAATATTCTTGTTGGCCGCCAGGGGGGAGGGGGGAAGGGGAGGGAGAGGGAAATCCAGAGGTTTCTGGTACCGCTGGGGGGCCCATACCGATGGGAAATCTAGGGGGCTAGGTAAACACCTTTTGATGTTTTGCCGACAAAGGTTCGTTATCATTAATTGTTTAATATTAAAATTATTTAATTATGAACTCCCCTCAGTATCCTCAATACATTACAAATAGTCCAAATCGTTCTTTCGCTTTTTTCTCTCAAGTCTAATGTGAGCCCTCCATGTTAGTCTTCTGTCTAAGTACAGCTCCCAAATATGGCACGTCTTCTGAAGTTGGAATAGATATATCTTCGAAACACACTCCTGGACATTCACCTTGTTTGAGCGGGAAAACAATGAACACACTCCTAGTTGGATTCATTTTTACTTTCCTCCTAGTAGCCCAACTTTATAATATTCGTCAAGGTGGTTTTGTAACATAAAATGCAGAACTGGGTTTTGGTGGGATGTCAAAAGAGCTGTGTCTATAAAAGTGGTAAGTAAAATGTGATCATTCCCAAATTACCAGAAAATCTCTCTCCATCCTCAAACAGCTCTTATGTTTCCGGGACTCTTTTCCTAGAAGTACCCGTCATCTCTTAGTGTCTTCCCTCATTCTGCCCTATTTTGACAATGGATGCCTATAATATGAGGGACTCTAGGGCGAAAACGAGATAAGACTATAAAGATTACTGAATAGGTTTATAAGATTCATGTATGGCCTCTCTAGACAGTCACACGTCTCTCATGGTATTCTGGTCAAAGCTGGCTCTATCCCTAATCTCGAGGAAAATACCTACTTGGCATCTTCCAATTCCAATCCTTGTGAACCAGAAAACCTTCCTGTATCTTTGACCCAATCCATCGATCTATACTTTCCTCTCACAGAACAGCATTCTATGAAAAGTCCTTCATCATCCGTACTACCATACTTTGGAACTCTTTACTCATCTCCCTCCGAAAAGTATCACACCTATTCGTAAATTCGCTAATGAACTTTTTTATTTTAAATCAAATTCATAATTTGTATAATCCTTATTGTAATTCTTCTCTTACTCCCAACAATAATCAACTACAGTCATATTATCAACTCGTGATTAATTATTCTGTATTCGTTTCTCATTTAACCTCGTTTGCCGAAGTAAACAAAGGACAGTTTATTTTATTATATTATCTAAATCTAATACAGCTTCTGACGATAAAATAAAATTCATGATGTGGAATGCCCAAACGATCAGAGGTAATGATGTAGAATTTAAATTATTCTTACAACATAATACTCCGCACATAATCTCAGTTCGTGAAACTCGACTTTCGAATGAGGACAGATTCTCGGTTCCGGGATACAAAAATCCAAAAAAACAAAAAAAATGTATTTATAAAATGTTCCCATATTTTAATAAAAAATCCAGTTTAAGCACTCAGAACAAACTACTACTATATAAACAGTCATACGTGCCCAGATATGTTATGCATCGCCCGTCTGGAGCTCGACTTGCAATACCAATCATAAAAAAATAGAAACAATACAAAATACATGTATGCGAATCATCAACAACTACCCACGATATACTAAAATTTCAAAAATGCTCTTTGAACTAAATCTTCCAACATTAAAACAGTATATCTACACAGTAACCAAAACTCTTTTGATAAACCACAGCTTCTGAAAACCCATTAAAACTATAAATTGGTAATTACACAAAACATCACTAAAGCGCTACACCACAAAAGAACCAAACATGTACTATTAAACTAATATTGTATTTTATATTGTGTAGGTTTTGTTTTTTTCGTGTTACTTTTCCTACTGTCATAAACAAAATATTGTATAATCATTAGTAAATTCAAAGGATGATTGAAACTCTGTTATTATGAAAAAAGGTCTACTGAAATCATGAAACCAAACATGTTTGTATTAAGTGTACATTGTAAATATTATGTAAATAAATAAATCTTCTTCTTCTTCTATCACCCCTAACCACATTCAAACTCCAATTATTTAACCATCTCCTCAAAAAACAATCTACCACGCATATATGATAACTCTATGATATATGATATATATATGATATATGATAACTACGATAATACTTAACAAAACCCATTTGATGTTATAAGTTTTTGTTTTTCTTTTGTATCTTTTATTCATATTAACCTTATATAATTTACTTGAATAAATAATTATACACCAAATGAAGCCAGACAAATAGGACTTCTTCTGTTCACTGTACATTAACCTTAGGGAACGAAATATCTCAGAATAAAAATTATTTTTCATTTAATTTCATTTCATCCTAATTAAATCTGAAAAAGCAAAATTTGAGAATCCCGCTGTTGTGACGTTAAATGCATAAACGAAACTATCATAAAGTATCATAGAAAATTAAGGCAAGAAACAAAACTCACTCAAACGGCAGGTAAATAGTATTAGACTTAGACAAACAAACTGATAGGTAGTTTGATGGCCTAGTGTACTTCCTCTTAATGACGAATTTGTATCCCATGTTGGAGAACAAGCAGACAAACTTTGATGGAGGCTCAGTGAAATCGTAAATCTGAAACATACATAAATTTGCCCACTGTCCCTTACTTTTATTCAATATTGAATATTGTACCTTGAGCTAATTATTAAATAAATGCTCTGTTTCAAATCTTGTGGTTGGTTCTCTATTTAATTCATTTTAATATTGTTCCCACAACTTTTTAAAACTTATTTTTGTAAAAAATTTTGTTTTATCTCATTTTTTGTATTTTTTAGTTGAATCTCCTGGGAGATCACACTCACGTTTCTCGATGCACATTGTAGTATAGAGTCCTTACTCCCTACGCCTTTGTATTATCTATTAATACAAATAACTTTATGATATACGTAGAATGTGTTCCAAGGTCATTTTTAGATTATTTTACAGGAAAAGCTAAAATATGTCATTTACTTATTATTAGACCAATTTACTTTATTTTATTTTTTTATTTTATTTTTTATTATAATCTAGAATTGATAATTTACTGCATTATTGTTCCCCAAAAGAAATTTTGAAACAGTAATTGTTCACGCCATATCCTATGGCCTGATGAGGTTTCATGGTTGTTTCATGAAAAAAAAAAGGAAAACTGTATAATTTTTACGATATTTATCAATAGATCATTTTGTGTTAATCTTTATTTTTTTTATCTGTTTAAAAAATAGTTATTTTAAATATAATTAAAAGTTTTGAATAGAAGAGAAATAAAAAGAATACGATCGTACTTCAATTGTTTTTATTACCGCCTAGTGGCGGGGGGTTTTAAGCTAGGGTCTAAAGGGTAGATGTGCCTTAGACCCGAGTCTGCTCTTACTTAGTACGTTTGCAAACGAAGTTTTTTCTTCTCATCGTTCCCCTTGGAACTTAAAAAAGCCGCCCTGCGGAGATTTTCTACAATACGCAACTGGACTTTTTTCACGTGAATATAGCTTATCTTAATTCTTATTCAAGAAACTGTTTAATTTTGATAACTATTTTTTTTTTTTTTACATCTTTAAGCATTAATTAAGTTAAGTTTGTTTCTTCTATTCTCTACAATATTTTAATTAGGTTTATTTTGTTACCTATATTTTCTTACAGCTGTTTAATTATATTCTTATATAAATTTATTAGGTTAATTTGTTTCTTATCTTGTTTATATGTATTTCATTGTATTAAATGTATTGTGATTCGTCGTTGCTTCCATTATTTTTATTTATTTTAAATCTATACAGTCCACTGATTTATTTCAATAGAACCACCCTCAATTTTGAGTTGTCACTTGGAAGTACTATTCATTCACGGATAGCCCAGCGTATACAGTACTCTTTGGAAAGAATTAAAATGGTTATTTCCTGAGGAAAAAATATTATCTCTGATATAAAGACAATATAAGAGAGGTGGGCTCGTTCAAAAAGGGACAATATGGCGAACAATCCTCATGACGTCACTGGTCCTTAATCCTTGTTGCTTATGCCTGTGCTTAATTTGGTCAGTGCACTGTTAAAAGGTTTAGAATATGTTTTGCTGGGTTATTTAATTGTTATGTGGTGTTCTTTGACAGTAAAAATTTCGTTAAAACCTTAAGCGGTAACGATTAGTAAATTATCAAGTAAAACATTTCTCAGGTAAGGTTATAGCTGGTTATATTATATTTGATTGTGCATAATAATAGAAAATATGCACTTTTCGAATAATTCTAGCAATGTAATAAAATGTATGGATGAAAAAATGAAAATATTGTTCAGGCGTTAATTTAAAGACTCTCTTAAAGATGTTTACACTCACTTCCATCTTTTTGTTTTATTTATATATTTTAGATTATATCGTTGGCATAAATTAGTGTATAATTGGTATGTCAGGCCCTATTAATAAGATCGTGAAAATTTTCGAATTCTAGTTTTCAACGAAAATGTTTAGGGTCTCCTGAGTCCAAATAACCAAGTCCATAAAAAGATGTGTGCGTAGGCGTAAGAAAATGAAATTACATATTTAAATTTCATTTTGAGAATAAAATACGCGCGAGATGTTACAGCAACTTTTCCACCAAAATGCGCTGACCGGTAATGCTACTTTATACTATGCATTTTGCACTTCTTTAAAATTTTCTCAAAAACGGCTCCAACGATTTTGATTAAACTCGCTATATCCATATTATATTTATTGGACTTATTTACTTAATGTAGGTTTCATTCTGATTGAAATAGTATAACAGGGTTAGGAAAAGGACCCTATGAAAAACAAAACAAAAATTAAAACAGTCCTTATAATATGAAAATCGGGCATATCCTTTGAAATAGTAAATTAGTCCTTTTCGGGCGTAACCCACCTCACCCGCCCTAATATAGACAGTTAGACTTAAGTTATTTCGGACAGCTTCTTGCATCGGGAAGAGAGTTTCTATATTAAAAAGAGTCCTTTTTAGTATGGTAATCCTAGTTACCATTGATTTATTCCGATTCGTATCCTTTTAAAAGGAGAATCGAGTCAAAAATGGAGGTTTTCTTCCATTTTGAACCGTATCCTGGTTACAACAAAAGTCAATTGTTAAGAATCCTTTCAACGAGAATGGCGACTTTAACTTAGAATGAAAAACAAAACAAAAATTAAAACAGTCCTTATAATATGAAAATCGGGCATATCCTTTGAAATAGTAAATTAGTCCTTTTCGGGACTTAAATACCGATATTTTAAATTTTCTTCCTGTAAAGTACCTTTTATTTTGTAGATTATATAAAAATAACCATATCATTTAAAAAAAACCGTAAATATATAAGTTGAACGAACTCGATACCCAACTGAAGGAGGAAACTACAAAAATATTTTTTTAATGCAACTTTTGAATTTCAACATAAGAACAGTAATATACCGTTGAAAAACTAATGATTTTAGAAAATATATAATCTTGTACACAAGCTTGTGAAAGTCAATACATAGTGATGAAAAGCCGATAAAATAATTGATTGGTTAAGATAATAATATAATAGATTTGTTAATAAAACACATGTTTTTCTCTAGCTGTATTTAAAAATTCTTTAATCGATTTTAGCAACGGAGGTAAGTGAAAGTGGTGGGTTGCCCGTACCAGATTTTTTATATTAATTTTCTTGTTTGTCCCAAAGCGACTATTTTTATTTTTTATTTTGATTTTTTATCTCAAAAGACTAGTAACACACTAATACAAATGATATAAGGACCAATGACGTCGACAAAATATGTTGTGCGGGTTTGCACACCAAAATGAGCACACCTATCTGTATATAAACAAACACCTTGATATCCAGCAACACCAATTACAACCTCCTTGAGCAACCCTGAGCCAATGTAACCTTTCCCATTACATGACTAATAACTATTGTCTTTATTAAGTTGATTACTAATTAATGTATATTTAATTATTCTCTATCAGGAAAATATCTTTTCTTATTGATTAATTATATTCCAAATTCGATTTTAGGTTCTTCCTAAAGAAAGCGAATATTCAAAAGACATTTTATCCATCATTGAACAATAATAAGAAAGTAGTTTTGAAATCTATTCACACTAAGTTTTTTAAATTAAGAAAATGCATTTAAATTACAAACCGCGTGTAAACACTATTTAACTATAGGGACAGATAAATAAATTAAATAACTTTGAATCTTCTATTTCAGTCTTTTCATATTTTTATCAGGTTAAATCAGGCACAGTTTGCCTTCTTTTATTTAGCAAGGAGAGGTAAGATCAATTCCAACTATTAGCTGGATCAAATTCCGATGTCCTATTAAATTATGGGTTTCTGAAAATTTTTAAACCTATTTTATGGGCTTGCAAGTACTATGAGAACTTAATTTAGTCGAGAACCAAAGCAACACTTGTTTAAATAAACTTAAACACTGATTACTAGGTTAAAAGAAGTGATCAAAATCATAGCAGTGATATAAGCCGTGCTAAATGAATCAATGTAAAAACAATAAATTAATGGTGTGAGTCATATGCTCCTCCTGTATTATAGAAAATACAATGTCTTTGGGAAGAAACAGAAAGGAAAGGTTATCTTTTTAAAAAGGTTACAGTGCATTTTAGAAAATAATGTTGATTAAACACCTTTTAGAAGGAACTGTAATTTTCGAACGTGCTTTTGAATTGAAGGATTTGTGTTTGTTGTTTTTTTAGACGATATCAGATGACGGATTTCGATAAATCTAAACCAACATAATATTGGGTTGTGTCACATGAAATTTCCGTTTTCAAGGTAAAAAAGCATTTTTATAAAAAATACGATATGAAAACAAGATAATTTTATTCGAAGTATTTACCTTCTTTTTCTACACATTTTCCCCAACGTGACACCAACTTTTTTATCCCCGAACTGAAAAACTCTGAGCTTTGAAGTGAAACAAAATCTGAAAACGCACTTTACACTTGAACATTATTTTCAAAAAGTTTTCCTTTGACGAAGTTGTCTAAATTCCTGAACAGGTGGCAATCTGTTGGAGACAAATCGGGAGAATATGGTGGGTGCGGAAGAACTTCGTAGCCCAGTTCTTTCAATTTTTGCACGGTATGTTTTGAAAGATGGGGTCTTGCTGCCACTCAGTGAGATCATGAGGTACCCATGTATTGAGCTTTTTTAATTTCCTAATACACTTTAAATGTCTGGAAACGGTAGATGCACTTGCATTTAGTTGTGCTGAGAGTGTTTGGTTGTGGTTTTCTTCTACTGTATGTTTGAGGACATCGTTGTCTATCACGGACGGAGGTCTTCCTCGGGACAAATTTTCCAAGTCGGTATCCCCAGCTGAAAACTTAGCAAACCAACGGCGAATGGTCCGTTCATTAACACTCTCTTTCCCAAACGCCTTGCAATATTTCTAGCGGCCTCAGCTGCTGAATGGCCGAGTTTAAACTCGTACAAAAATATTACTCGAAAATCGCGTGTTTCTATGTTCATATTTGGAGGTATACTAAAAAGTGGGTAATTGATTGGGAAGCTGATGTTTATAATACAAAGGTAGAGGATTACTGTTTACTGTAAACATTCGGAAGAAAACAACAGAGACCTGCAAAATCCTTTATGTATTTCAGAAACTATAAAAACGGATATTTCATGTGAAACAACCCAATACAAATATGGTGAAATAGCGAGTTCGAAAAAAAAAATTCCGGGACAAAGAGAGCAGTAACCTAGCGCTCTTAGCACGGGACCATAACAATCCGTTTCCTTAAATCCAACCTGTGAAATAACATAGAAACTTACTTTCACAGAGACATCCGAATCTGAATACAATGTTGGAGCACTTAGCAAAGACTCAGAAGTCCTGCCGGATGTCGACACGATAGATTCCACGTAATCTTCACTGCTCTCCGAATCAGATTGGAACTTAGTTTCGTAATTTATGCTCATTTCATTCAAACACTATTTCTTAGACCAAAAACTACACAAAAAATAAAATAAACTATTATTTTAGCTCAAGTAATCACATGATAATTTATCATTACCTATTGTAATAAACTGATACCACTTCTGATTGGTATAATTGCATTTTGATATACCAGATGGCAGATAAGAGTCTTATGTTCAATAAGTGCGGTTTCTAGAAACTTTGCAAGTTCCATTACTGTTTTTACCTCTTTGTTTAAACATTCGATTTCTATTTTGACTATTCTGCTGGTATTAGCGGTTTTTGACGACTATGAAAGCTGTGACTATCCCATTAGCTTATACTCTCACGCGTAAACAGAGAGTTCTCAAATTGTATAAAGAAGTTTTAAGAAACCTGGAATCATGGTATTACTATAGGTTTGTACTCTCTTTATTTTATAACTGTCCTAATGTGTAACATAATAGTAGGTTATTCATAATAATCATAATAATAGGCTTAGGGACTACCGTCTGCGCCTAAATCCACATTCTGAAATCCGACAACCCAATCCTCCCACCTACATTTCGGCCTGCCAATAACTTCAGTGCAGATTAAATTGTTTTGAATGTGTTAAGATTAAGAACTTTACATGCCCATCTGAACCGCTGTTACAACTTCAATTAAACTAAAGGGGTAAAAGCTTTTTGATTCCGAACCGTGCTACCTAAATTCTCCAGTAACCTCATCCCTCTGTGGACCAATAATTTAACATAGAATCTTGCTCTCCAAAACAATACGTTGTTTATCATTCAAAGTATCGGATGAACAATTGTTTGTTTGTTTATATATTTAACGTCACTTTATGCTGCTATGGCTAATCGGACGATGCTACAGTGGGAGTCCTAAATTTTGCCTATCCAGGTTTTATTAGGACAGGGATCTTTAACGAGTTCCTAACATCGCACAGGCTCGGGGCCACCTTTTAACGTCCCCTCCGAAGGACCGCATAACTAAAGATTTTTTACTCCAATTAAAAAATCCTAGGACCACCTGCGGGTTTGAACCCGTGACCTTTGGCATGGGAGGCTGTTATGCTAGCCTCCCAGCTACATGTAATCCCAGAACAATTGTTATGTAAGTTCTGACCTTTAGGTTTCTTGCAGAAGCCGCGTGCTAAGTCATTTTTTTTACTCATAAATATTCTTAGTCGTTATTTTAGTAATAAATAACGCATTTCCCGCCATATTTCCTGCTGGATATCGTTTGGAGACCATACCGCCATATAACCTTTTGCATTTCGTTTGAAGATCATAACCACCATATTTCTTTCTGGATATCGTTTTTGGAGACCATACCGCCATATTACCTTTTGCATTTCGCTTGAAGATCATAACCGCAATATTTCCTTCTGAATTTCGTTTGGAGATCATAACCGTTTCTACTACAAATCATATGTTTCTTGCTCTAATCCCTATTTATTTCAGGTCATATCTCTTTACCATTTTTTCTTTCACTTATCTACATATGAAATATATAGTAAGGCGGAGTACTGCCATCGTGAAAATTTTAGAATTTAAGTGCTCAACGGAAATATATGTTTTAGGGTCCCCAGAGTCCAAATGAACAAGTCCCGAAAAAGGGTCTGCGTGTGTGTTAAGGTTAGCGCAAAAACGAAAAGACGT